>VTPC01006900.1:0-80185 GCA_011009095.1 Ignelater luminosus | reverse complement strand
AAAATATGTAATTTGAAATATGTACTTCGATAATAAATAAAGCTACATTTATATTTAAAACAAATAAATACATATATACTGTCATTTCTTTTCATGCCTAGACTTTAAAGCGCTCTTCATGCGAATTATCTCATCTTTTTCCAGATATTTCCTTAGATTCGATTCAAACGTTGACTCTTTACATAAAACCTTAAACAATCTTTCTGCGTATTTCCTAAAATAAAATTACAAAATTTCCTTTGTTTGATTATACAGAATTAGAAAACATAATACCTCGTATCTTGATCTTTATCGTCTATAAATTTTGCCATGTGCTGTATAATTCTTTTTCTAGTAATGTCGAGACCTGATCCGTTTAAAACGACATCTGGTCCTGCGATAACTACAGCACAAATGATCAATCTAATTGTTGCAGTTCTAACAAGTGCATTCTTGTGAGTAGGGCCTTTTAGGCATAACGATCTTATAGAATGGAAAATGGGAATATGCGTAACCATACAGTCAAGAGATAAATTAGCATCTTTACGAATAAATTTATTCGCATCGGCCGTTTTGCACAACAACATTTCAACAATATCATCAAACTCCTAAGAAAAGAAAATGGGCATTTCTAAGTTACGAGCATAAATTATTTTATTACTTACTGGTTTTCTAGTGTCCTTCATGGATTCGAAGAAATGCCCAGCAGCTTGACAAGCTGTTCTACAAACGTGAGATCTAGGACTGCGGAGTAATTCAAGTAATTTCTGATTTACAGCAGTCATATGTGGAAACAAGAAATCGGCGTCCATTATTCGACAAAGTTCTGTCATTTCTGCTAAACCTCTTAAAGAGATATTCCTAAATTGAACTGTTGTAGCTAGTCTAAAACTCTCAATGACACGCATAGTTTCTTACCAATCCGGATTTCTAATACGAGACATTGTAGTTGATATTATATTGTCACCTGATGATATTGATGTTGAACCACTTGGTTGAACACTTTCGCCTAAGGTTTCCTAAAGCAAGTACATAAGAAAGTAAATGAGCACTTTATTGGGGGATAACGGTACTGACAAGCATCAATCTTAAAGTGACAATTGGTAGACAACAATTATGTAGTTTTTTTAAGACCAACAGTTGAATTTAAGCGATTTTAAGATAATTTTAGTACTTACTTCCGAAGATTTAATATTCAAACTCTGCAAATCGATTTTTAACAGATCTTCATCAAACTTGGGTCTAGTAGCTAATGGAGACATAAGAGGAAATGGATTACTTTGAATAATGCTACTTCTTGGTTGCATTTCTTTTCGTATTTCTGGTTTTCTTAGTTCCAAATTAATTTGACTTTCATCAATGTACGGTATTTTTTCTCGATTAGATTTCTTAATTGACTTTGATGAAGGACGGGAATGTCTATGAGGACTTAACGATTTTCCACGTCTTGTTGGGGATATCAAATTTTTTAAATCTTGCACCTTATAGTGCTGACTTTTTTGTTCACTAGAAAAAGTAGGTGACATAAACGATCCCGAGAATTTCCTACGAGAATTCTTGCATGTTTTATAGTGTACTTGATTATCACTATCATCAATGCCTTCATCATCACCTTCATCATCGAAACTTTCATAAACATGTTCAAATTTCGAACTTGTTTCTGTAGGTTTTGGTGTCGACCAGTAGCATTGCATCGATTGGGTTTTACCAACTGATGATCGTTCTCTGACATTCTTCACGGTAAATCTTGAAATTGGTAACGGCAACTTTTCTGGAAATTCATCCTCCTCCTGATCGTAATCGCACTTTTGTGGTTCGACATACGAATGACTTTTAAAATAATCGTTAGCTTTTTTGGTAGGAAAGGTCGTAATTTCCGTTGGTAAGTTTCGTAAAGGCGAAGTCTGTTGAAGAAATCGAGAACGACAATGACACGTTGGTTTTATATTCGTGTGTTTTTTCTTTTTAAGAAAGGTTTCCGTTAAAGATTTTTTTGGATATAATTCAATTTTATTATCTCCAGCTGGTGCATCTTCAACAGGTTTGTAGTTGTTTAAGTATTCATTTAAACTGTTTTTCCGAATATAAGTTAATGAAGAAGTTTGTTGTTCAGACACAGATCCTTCCAAGGTATACTGTGAATTTGCGGCGCAAGCCTGAAAAGCCGAATTTATTTGACTCGTATTAAGTTGTTTATTCATATTGGGACGTTCAAAATCTCGTGGAGATTGCATTAAACTGTCTGGAGATAAATTTCCAGTCTCTAAACTCGCCAGCTGCAAAATTGTTTTACTTGTTTGGGTGCAGGAGTCTATAATATCTGGATTAGTAGTAACTTTGAAGTTTTCTTGTTGATTCTGCTTCAATTTTGTCATACCATCTGTCAAATGTGATAAATTAGGTTTGGAGCTATGAAATAAACGTTCCTGATATTTTATTTTATTAATTTCTGGATGTGAAGGATATGTTCTATTTCCTAGACTTGGACGATGCTGTCTTAATAATTTTCCATTGCGTCTAATAACTTCTTGGAAATCTAATTTATCATTAGAGGTATTTTCCTGTAAAACGGGGTAGGAGTTACTTTCAAATATTGCTGAAATACAGAATATGTAGAGGACAAACCATATGTCAAACAGTGTCTTCATTTAATTCTCTTGTTATCAGTTTTGACACTTATGCCTTTACCACAGTTATTATGACATCTTGTTATTTAAAGTGGTGTAAATGTCTACCGTGTCTACTTGATAATCACGACAAGTTTAGAGAGTGCTACAGTTTATAAGTTCTTAAATGGATAAGGATTAAAAGCTGGATGGCCTGGCTGTTGAATAAAATTAGAAAAAAATCACAAAGTTCCTTTCAACTGTTGACTAGTAGTTCTCAATCTGGATTATTATGCTGGAATGTTGATATTATTTATTTCTTGTAGATTTCTTTATCGTAGATATACCCATAACCCTTTTTAGTGTTCTAGGCCGGAAGATTAAAATCTGATACTTAATTTTCTACTCTCCCAGGATGCTCCTTAATTGTTCGAAAAATCCGTCTGGGACAAATTTCCTTTACTGTCAATCGTTCGAAAAGGTTTTTATATACATCCAGGGTGTACGCTACGGTTATCCATCCAAAACGATGGTTAAGATTTACCCAACATGCGCAATAAGGTACTCCCGTTGGGAAATGAATGATATTCATTATTTGATGTTTATCAAACCGTTCGAAAACATCGACACTTTCGCGTTAGCTCTGCGGGGCCCATCCATTACCCGCATCCTATCTTTTCCCTGCCTTTTCGAAATCCCCCTAACAGTGTCGTCAAATGAAGCATTCCAGCCTGGAACACTAAAGATGACCGTGAAATACTTCAATTTAGCCTAATTGTAATTTCTATTTGCTTTTGTTCTACATCTTTTCTTCTCTCCAGCTTTTTGTCATTCGTGTTAATATTTTGTTACGATACCTGAAACTGAAAACCACTTCAGCCAGGAATCTAAAGAAGATCAGAAAAAGAACTTGTCTAGTATGATGGTGAATATAAGTAATAGGGCACGTCCATAGCCGACGCGGATTGTGACAGCCACGTGAATGTCGGTGGTTTGATACTGAGAAGGCGGGAGCCTACCTTCCAAACAGCTATAACCTACAATGATCAAGATCTGCTTAGTGTTGAAGACAAAGGATATCTGCAGCCTACCTCTCCTGATAGTTTACAACCAGATAGACCGAAAGCTGCTGCCAGAAGAGAGCGACACGGACAAATTAAGTAGGACACAGAATTAAATACCCATGTAATGCATTCAATGAGTGCCGCGACGACCTCTTCCCGGGTGGAAAAGTAAGCTGCATGCAGAATATGAGAAAATGCATCCGGAACAAAATGTCGAGCGCAAAAATGTCATAATCAGGAAGGGATATTTGTCACCTGTTCAACTCGCTGAAATTCGGCGGAAAGTCGAGAATGTACTTACCCATGAGGAAATACAAGTAGAACTAGAAGATTTTTCCGAATATCAGAAGAATCAACCGCCATCTCCGACCACTCCAATAACATCTGAAAGTGCAGATTATAAGCTATTTATCAGTACTTTAAAGTTTTATAAAGGTACTTATTCACTGAATCGCTCAAAGGTATCTAAGCTTATATTCAAACGAGATACTATGCAGCACATACAAAAAACCGATTCTATGCTGGGCAAATGCTTGAAAAAAGAACACAATATTAACACTGCACACCTAACGTTACATACAGCTGGAGTCTGCGTGCTGGAATTAAAACAGTAAAACATAGAAGCTTATCAAAATATCAACTAACCGTTCGCAAGATAATAAATAAATAACCGGCCTGGAAAACGTTTGTGCCTAGAGATTGACAATCTAAAGAGCAATGCAGATCTAATTAGCGAATTTATCAGAAGTGTGTGCACAACCAAAGTTATAGTCCAGTCGAATTAGGGGTTTTTCAAGAAAACAGCAAAATAAGTAGTTTTTTACACCAAGTTGTAGGTTTCGATCTCCTCAATACATTTATCACATGCTGAAACGCGAGAAAGCGTTGTATCTCTGAAGAGGTGCATTTTAGGACACTTGTTTATATGAACTTTTTTACTTATAGTTATAATTAGCCCAGGAATTGTCTATTAAATTTTTTACCATCATTAGTAAACACCCTGTATGTCTGTTTTTGTCAATTTTAAGAATATCTCGAAACCCGTCCACCCTATCAAGAAAATCTCTCTACAAAAGATGTTGGAAATTAAATTTCCTACAAAATTTGTTCTATGAAAAATTTTGATTTTCTCAACAAGCATTTTTTTTATTGCAAATGTATTTAGACTCAAATGTATTAGTTCTCAAATCAAGAAATGGGAAAAATCGAATTTCGTCGATTACAGCGCCATCTAACATGAATCGAAAAACAATGTTTCGAATAAAAGTTTCATATTTTTTGACGTACTATCCTACTGCAATAAAAAAATGGGGGTTCTTATTTAAGAACTCAAAATAACCCCCCGCCACACCCACAAGGGGAGGGAAGGGGGGCTAATTTTAGCTCTCATGAATTTACCCTGAAAAAATATTAACTTTTTATTTCGAACATTTTTTCGTAGGATGCTTGCTTCTCCAGATATTTAAAAGTTTCAGATTAAAAAAATTAGTCAGTATACAGGGCGTTCAGAAAATAGTATCAAGAACTCTAGACTACTAAGTACTTATGAAAATAAGTAAAAAAGTTTACATAAACATGTGTCCGGAAATTTACCGTTTCCAAGATACAAGATGTCAAAGTTTCATTTAAAATTTCTTGTTTTTCCGATATTTCAAGAACAAAATGAGATATCGGAATGAAATCTCCTACATGTTTGTTTAACGTGGCTACTATTCTACGTAGTTTTGGGTTTGGTATCCCTTCCAGAGGCATAGACTTGGAGATGCGCTATCACTCTAAGCTAAAACAATTGTTACACCACCGAAAAATTAAAAAATTAATTTTATTTTCAGAATTAGAAATTTATTTGAAATAAAATGTTACTCTTGCGTCTTTTTCTAGTAAATTGAATTTCTCAAAACCTTTCAAATTTGATGGGCTATGGCAAGGTTGTACGTCATTTCAAAATCAGGATCTAATTATTTGCATTGCATTCCTCGACAAAGATTTAACCTTTTTTGTCGTAAAACCTTTTTCCCTAAATTGCAGCATTTCTGAGATACAGGATGTCAAAATCTCTCGTCTTCAGTTAATTGCCATATTGTTAAAAGATTTCTAAGATAAACTGGACAGACTGGATTGTTCTTCAGTTTGTAAAACATCATGCTATTGTCTGAGATTAACTGAAATAATAATAATACAAATAATGATTTAATAGTAATAATAATGCTAATGATAATATTGGGTTGTATTCTCACCTCGTGCTTAAATCAAAATAACAATTAAAATTTATGAAATAATGTATAACTTTATCCATTCTAATAAGAAGCAAAATAACAAATAGAACGAAAAGAATATTGAATTTAATCATGAGGTGAAAATTACACATCTGTGATAATGAATAATAACATCAATGAATTTAGGGACAATGGGCGACAAAAGGCGAAGTTTAGCTTTACAGAGAAATTCTAGAAAATACTCAACAAATCTACAAGGCAAATGTAATCAAATTAAACGCTCGATCTTAATTAAAGAATAGATAAAATAAAACTCTTAAAATACAAATTAATATTTTTATTTTCATACTCATAGACACAACAGCAATTTTTTAATATTATCATTTTAAAACAAGAAAGAAAATATTAACACCTTGTAAATAACTTATAAAATACAATCTCTAAAATAAAATACTCATCATTACAGTTTATTATAAAATTGATATAATTGGTTTTTATAAAATCTAACGTATACAAAAATGTTAAGTCATTTAAAATTCGACACACAGTGTCACTGTTACTGTCGAACATTTGGCACATACACATATGAAGATTGTAATGCATCTGTATTTAAATGCATTATTAAAAACACTTTACCATGCAGCAATTACAGATCGACAAATTAAAAGCGGTCATAGGGCTCTAAACGGCACTTCCTTTGTACTAATTTTTTTTACTATTGGCAATCACTTATGTCATTTATTTTAATTTGTATATCACTATCAAAGCTCTGTTGGTTATAACTGATTAATTTTGCACTTTATTCATAAAATATGTGTTAGTTTAGAATTTAAAATGAATACCCATTGATTACATGTACCATTTAGAAAAGTTGATCTACAATCTAATTCACCTTTCTGCCATCAGCCACCTGTAATTGGTTGATCTGTAACTAGTTATTATTTGGCCTATTCCTTTCAACAGTTTATTATTAAAATAGTTAAGTTTTAAAAATTAAGAAATGTTTTATCATTTTACATTTTGACATTTTACAGCACAATGCAATTTTCAGTCTTTAGGTGAGCATTTTAATTACTTTTATCTCTTTTATATCAATAATCTTATATTTTATGTGCTGCATCTTTTAAAGTATTTTAATAATAGATTCTGCCAAAAATAATTCTTGAGTTAATAATTTATTGAAAAAAGTCTTCAAGATCTTAACTCATCAATCTTCATGTTTTCCTTGATCTTAAAAATATTAATTACCTCAGTTCCTCAAAGAAAAATATTAATTTTAAATAGTATTTCAATTATTGCAACTTTTAATTTATAATTCAGAGTATTTGATTAATCTTGAAAAACTAAATTAGATTAGCTTCATTTTTAATCCAAACTGAGGATAAATAGTTAATCAAATACACTTAATATACATTTCAATTCATTTGTTAAAGAATCTTTCAATAGAAAACAATACAACAATGGACATTAGTTATCTCTCTACCCTGCATGAGTTGCAAAAAGCAAAGACAATCATAATACTCCAAGTTATAAAATTCATCAGATTGTAAAACCATCAGTTCTTTATGATATGTTAAGAGAGAAACTTGAATATAACTTACCTTACGAGTTTTATATAAAAATAAGAATATGTAGGTCTTTTGTGAATAATAAGAATGAACAAAATTAATATAAGAATAAGATAAATAATAGTATTTATACTATGGAAATTCAGGTAAAATGCAGTTTGAATGTGAAACTTTTTTTTATGCCAATCTGTTACATCAAACGTTATAATAGTAATTATAATTGGCATTTATAAGGTTTTTTTGTTTTTGTTAGCATAATCTCTCTAACTGCTATTCAAATTTATTAAAGTTACTAATCTTTAATTTATTACTTAAATCAGTATTATTATCAGATTATGCTACCGAAAATAAATAAAAAGCTAATGTTTATTTCAGTCATTCAAACGCCAAGAGTTGGCGCTCAACGTGGGGCATTTGCGGTTCATTGGTGTGAAAACACATTTATTGTTGCTATTACTTTTAAGTCTGTTTAAAAAAGTAATTTTTTAGTATTTAGCCTAATTTTTGCCACTTTTGCTCTAATGCATAATATCTACCAAAGATTACAACATTTTAAATCGATGAAATTATTTTTTAAGACAGAAGAGATTCGTCAAACATTTTATAAATCTTTCATTCTGGGTTGTGGGTATTATCTCAAATCTAAAATCATAACAGATAAAAATGCAGAAAAGGATGTTATTATTTTGCAATAACCATTACATCTTTCTGCACCTTTCAATTTTACCTGAATTTCCATGTTCAATAATACAATCTGTATCAAAATCTGGTTCAAAAAGTGTATTGTAACAGTGATTATACTACAACTGGAAACCATTTATATTCTTCAACTTGCAGATGTGCAGGATTTATGCTATACACTTCTGCATTTAGAACATCTGTTTCTTAAAATAAATAATTTGGAAGAATAAAAATTGTTGAAACCTATTCTTATACAGAAGATATTACCATTCCTGTCTATGGTTGCACACTGTGAACTCAAATAAAAAAATCGAGTAGGTCTTGTAATTAACCTTTAGGTTGGTATAAGTTATAAACAAATAAATGTTTGTTGACATTTGGTAGTTCTAAATTTAGGTTATAAATTATTATAATTTAAATGTTTAAATTAGAATTGATTCACTTTTTTTTTTTACTTATATCTATAATTATACATTTAAATTTGGATTATTTAAAAATAAAAATAATTTTAATTCAGATATTTAAATTTTTCTAATTCTGTCAATCACTTGACAGTTGTACATTTTAGGTTATGAAAATAAAACTGTCAAGTACCAATAAAGATTTATTTCTTTATCATTTATACCAACCTAAATGGTCCATGGCATACCTGCTTTTGTTTTATTCAATTGCATGGCACCATGCAATCATTAAAATTTCAGTTCCCATAGGGCATATGTAATCTAGACATGGCGCATACTGTAATACTTAGGTATTTTAGCCGAACATATTATTAGAAAAATCAGCAAAAAAAAAGTTTTCCATTTTCCTCATTTTTCAGAATTTTTCAAGGGGGGGACTTGCACACAAATTTACAAGAACACGCAAGTTTCTTCAGGTAACACCAAAACTGCACTTACAGTGGACTTCTGCAAAACAATTCCCACAATAACAAAGAGAGTATAATAAAATTAATAAATATAAGTTATCCCGGAATCATATGGAACTCTTTTTTTTTACATGTTATAAAATATCAAAAGTAAAGCAATATTCATTTGCTTGACTATTATCTAACTATAATGTCTAAATATTACTCTGTTGATGCATGCTAACTGAGGCTAACATACAGACTACAAATCATCAATAAACTCTGTCATTTTTTCAATGTGTTTGCTAAGAGTGACACATCATCATGGTAACTGCAATAGATCGTATGTCAAAAAATCACTTTTCAGTTTATCTGTGGACCAATGCAAAATCGACAATCCCGTCACTTGGAATAAGGCAAATGGACCGCCCCTTGACATTTGGCCACTGCAAGTAATCGTATGTCAGAGTGCTTGTTTGTGTTACTCTTTGTATTATGAATTTTTCTACTGCTGTTATTCATGAAATAATGAAACGTAAGTAATTTCCTATTTTCCTACTTTATAATAGATTATTACTGTTACATGTGATAAATTTTAAGATACTGTCAGCACATAATGTAATCTCACTAGACTTACTCTAAGAATTAGTTACGTTTATTACTGAAATTTGTGTCCAATTTTATTGTTCATTCAGCTCCTAATAGTTTTAGTAGCTATGCTAACTCATCTGACAAGTGATTTTGTGGGAGATGAGAGTGTGACAGACATCAAAAGTGGTGACTTCTTAGAGCGAATACATTCATTTATGGGGATACTAAAACTTATGACCTCTCCATAGCCGATGTTGTGCTAAGACTTTCTCCGCCAACAACCGCTGCCGCCAGTGAAACAGCCAGACGTGAGTGTCAGCTGGTATTTTCTGTTGATTTTCAACCTTTTAAGTTTTTAATGTGAAATAAATAAATTCTCTTATATTACAAAATAAAGCTGTTTAATTTTTCTCTAAATTAATAAGACCGTAGGTAATTTTTGTCCCAAGGTACATCAAGTTGTTGTAATTTGAGACAAGTGCAAGGTTTCAGAGAATGTAATTTGTACAGAAAACCACTGCCTTCTAAGTGAGGAACCTCATTGCAGTTCATCAGTACTGCTACAAGCTGCACATTAATGGTGAAATAAACATGTAGATTGCAATCAGATTTAAAAAATTATAATTAAAAAAGTGTCCCAAGGTACAACAGTCTCCTCTATCTTTATATAAAAATATACAATCCATAAAACACTATGCCTACTTCACCTTGCTGTAGTTCTATGGTTAACCTTATTATGAATGAAATAATCACGATTAACTGAAAGTTTCTAAAAGCAGTAACTCTAACAGATAATTTAATAAATATAAAAAGCATAATCCTAACTGTAATTGAAATTTTGAGTTGTAAAATAATCGTAATCCTAACTGAAATAAAAAATCCAATGGGTTCAGATCCCTGGTTACGAGTGAGTCTGAGTTTACACTTCAAGCACTTGGAAAACCACCAAAGTATTGCCCCATCAAACCAAGCTTGCTCTGGCAAGCAAACGTGCCACTCCAGCATATTGATTAACCTCATTCTTAAGTGCCTAATGACAATTTAAATATCTGAATGGATTAATCACAGACACATAATTTTGTTTCCATAGGTAACTTGATTAGAAAACTTTCTATGCACACAGTATCTTTACAAAATAAGTACAGTTGATGGATTGTTCCCAAGGTACGTTACAACTACAAGATCAACATAGATTAACCATTGACAGAAGTGGCTATACCCCAAAATCCATGTTTGTACAATTAATGATTAAAAACGATCAATACTTAACACAGAAGATTCAAGTCCAATATTATTCGTTTCCAGTTATGTAGCAGAAATTACTTTTTGAACCAGGTTAACGTGCACACCATAATATTAATAGTAACATTACATTTTAGGACAAATCGTACACTCTACTTTAGAAATACACTTATATAAGCACCCCTACACCTAACAAATTAAATATCTGATAATAACAATAACAACTACCACCAAATATTACTTTTACCTTTGAACAAATTTATTTTAACAAACATTCTAATGACATCACTATTCTGCATAAATGCACATAAGTAAGGTACTTACGAAGTAAATAAAATAAAAACAAATTAAAAATCGAAAGCAGCTGCTCTACTTTGACACAAATGTGTATACATTTGAATGAAAAACAAAACAAGCTAAAAATATCTATAAAAATAAAAATGCTTAGTTATCAGTTGTATTTACCATTATAAACTCACAATGTCTACGCAGGTATTTCTAACTACTAAAGTGTGCCCTTGTAACCCTGTTTTTTAACTGCTTCCATTTAAAGCAGTACTTATATACGAATTATTATCTTAAGCTACTTCTCAAACATCAAACTAAACCAAGGTTGGATTACGCCCAATGAAACATTAATTTAAAGCCAATATCTATAAAGCACAACATCGATAAATAACAAGGCTTGAAATTAATGATTTCCCTTAACAAATTTACAGTTTATTATCTAGGAAGTCACACTCATATAAATATTTTCATGAATGGCAGTATGCTGGTGTAATACAGCAGTTTAATAAGACTACACAACAAAGCAGGTTTTTATTTGCTAAATTCTGTCGATACTTAATCTTTTATCATAAGATGTTACCAATGCTCATTCTAAAATATTAGAAGAAAATGTCTCCACTTGTGGAGAGACTGTAAGAATTTTAATTCTTGTTTCTGATTTAGTATGAAATGATAATGAATGCAAAAGATGGAAACACTGGGCAAGCTTTTTCTTTATTAGAACATCATTTAGTAAAAGAAGGATTTCCAAATTTAATGATAACCAAATCACTAGTATTTTTTTATCAAGATTTATGGTGATATTCACAAGTGATATAATCAATTTCTTGGGTAGCTATACTATTTATCTGTGAGCTTTAATGCAAAAAAATCAGTTATCATTTAAGTCAGCTAACAATCTTATACCAATAAAATTATATTATATAATTATATATTCATGCGCTGGTCTGAGTAGATATGCAAAGTGAGCTCTCGCAAAACTTACTTATTTATCGGATTAATAAGGTGTTAATATCAGCATCTGCATTAAGTGTTACCACAAACATGCCTTCCCATTTACAGTATACCCATTTTATGGGTCCTCCCCTGAATGTTTGGGAATAGGCAACACGTCTTACAATTCAGAGATCTTTGTGTTACTACAGATTTTAAAAACAAAATTTAGCAACATCAGACTTGATTACACTATGCGGCATATTTGACAAGGTTTGAATCTCTTATAGATTTACTTTTATCTTCTAAAACTGTAAATATTGCAAAATCCAAAATTTTTGCTGATGCCAATCTCTCTGATCACGAGGTCATATGCTGTACACTGAAAGTGATTAATCCCAAGCCTGCAGTTTTATAAAACATACTGCTGTTTTCGAAATTTTGACTATGCCGCTTTCAATAATGATTTGCTTCTATCAATTGGAATCAAAGATATACACATGCGTGGACATTGATTCTAAAATTGAAAATACTTTGCAAAAATATAATATTTCTCTTCTCAACACAAGCACTGATTAAACATACTAGAATATTGAAATTATTACCCGCGTGCTGGTTAAATAATATGTACTTGAAAAGCAAGATATTTATATCAATCAATAGTCCATGTGTACACCCTCTTGGCCCTAATGTTTATTTTAATACATTTATATTTTACCCTGAGGTTAAGTGGAAGAGCAGAACCAGCTTACTTATCTGGCTCTGAACTTCGCACTGTGGTACGGAATCACAAAAAGCTAATCAAAAATAAAAAAACAATTTTGGAAATTTTAGTTCTTAGGTTGTATACTTGGATGTTTGAAGCATCAAATTCTGTACAAACATCTGTAGGTTTGTGATGACTATGAAAGAGAGCGCCAGTTTAAAAGTACCACTTGATCGGTTCAAACGTCCAAAATAAGGTATTGTTTAAAGTAGTCCTGTTTCATTAATTATTAATCTTTTTTGGAGATTTAAAATGAATCGATCAGATAAAAATATGCAGAATTATAATTGAAATAATTGATGTGCTGAAAACAAAAATTAAAATGATCACAATGTAATTTTTTCAAAACAATTATAGTATACAGTATATGCCCATTTTATGAGTACTCCTCTGAATGTTTGGGAATAGGCAACACGTCTTACAATTCAGAGCCGGCTCTTCCTTAAAAAGTTCAACTGTTGTTAAGTAAACCATAGTTTGCTGTGAATTTAAAAACTGTTTAACATTTTAAATTATATTCTTGCACATTGAAATTACAAATAGCAATAATTATGTACTGTAATTCCAAAAAGACTGATGTGATACTTATACATGCTTATACTAAGAGAGTGCTGAAAAAATGCTGATACTGCTTTTAGGCTTTACGCTAGGTGCTACCCAAATAGACCACTCCCAACTCGAAAAATATTCAGAAATCTAGAGAAGAATTTAAGACAAAATGGCCAGTCTGATAAAACTGGAATAAGGTACTCTTACAAATTCTGCTGTAATTCAAATGGTAGAAGAAATTCCACATGTTAGTCGGGGAGAAATTTCCAGAAATCTTGAAATTAGTAAAGGCTCTGTGTTTAATATTTTAAAAGCTTAACAGGTTTTATTATTTATTTTCTTCAATTTTACTTTAAGGAGTAGTGTTTGTAATTTATCATTAACAGGTAAACAGGTTTCATCCTTATCACATTTCTTTGATGCAATATCTAATAAAAGATGACAGTTCTGTCACTTTTTAAGAAATAAGTTAAACAACAACTTCCTAGCACAGGTATTTTTCTTACGAGGCAACTTTTTTAAATAACGGCTATGTCAACAGGTTTTCCTGCGGTCTGGATATGACTATTACATTTTCTTCTTTGGGAAAAAGTCAAGGAGGAGGTTTATCAACAGCCAATAGAATGTGAAGATCAGTTAAGAGGCAAAATAGTGGAGTCATGCCACACTTGTTACTCCTGATACCCCTGCTCACATTAGAAGAAGCATACAGCAGGAAATTATGTTGTGTGAGCAAAGCAATGAAAGGCCAGTTTGAACATTTACTGCACTAATCTATCTAATTCAATTATATCAGATTCAGATAGTGCAATCTGTGAGCATAATTCATCCGATTATAGCAAATAAAAGATATTTGTAATTCAGCAGGATATGTTGTTAATTAATTAATTTTCAGCCCAATGGAGTAACTCAAAAATAATTCTGTCCACCATTTTGAATTTTTGAATGTTAACTTTACAATTGTAACCAGCGACCTCAAAAATATGATGAAATTCATTTTCAGTCCAATTGAGCAACTCGAAAAAGATTTTGTCCACTATATTGGATCTGCCATTTTGCATTTTTAAATTTTGACTTCATAATTGTTATCAGCAACCTGAAAAACCCCAATATGAAAATTTCCATGGACATAGAAGAATGCTTTTATATTTTGACCAGGCTTTTGGGATTTCAGACCACTGTGCTTCACCTTAAAACATTAATTATTTATAAGATTTCTTTTTTTTTGGCAAATAAAAGCATTTTTTCTTATTATTATTATTATTATTAAGATATCTTTTAATCTTTTTCCACAGCATAACAGCTAACAAGATTTTCGTCAAATTCGTATCCTTCTTAATTACCGTTGTGTGATCAGAAAGTGATGGCATCTCAGTGGCCTTTGGACAATGAAACACAAAAACACAGCAATGACATTTCTTTAAATTTAATAAAAATCTCTTAAAATCCAAATGATTTTATAAAATGAATTAAAAGCCTCTATTGAATTAATAATGTCCACCAAGATTTTTAAAAATGTTTTCCACTTATGCCTACCTGCAAGTTTACATGAGAACATCCTTTCAAAAAGAAAAAAAAACATTTTTACTCATTTTGAATATTTCTATTTGACATTAATGATTTTATATAGCAAGTTTGAGTACTCTGTCGACTTCATATTGCTCAATTTGATACTTTCATTGTAAAAGTAATTATTATTCATTCTTGAGAAGGTTTTGAAATGTTGAAGTTTGTTTACTATTATCAAGAATCCAATTATTTAAGATCTTTCATTAAAATTGAGTAACCATCACAATTTAATTTGAAATTTTATTAACTCCGTTCAACTTGGAGTTTTGTACCTAAACATGCCTAAAAACAACTTTGATAAAATATTCAGATCACGTACATGATTTACTGTATGTATCTATTAAACTGCATATATTTAATAAAGCCATCACCACAATTACCATCTTACCTAAGGATGCTGATTGAATCCAGCAGGACAAAAAACAAGATTATTAAATAATTCTTTTTAAGTATTAACAACTTTTTTACCTACATATTTGGTGATATTTTTTCTTAAACTTACAGATTATGCTTACTTCTGAGTTCTGATCTTATTAATAAATTAGCACCACCTTCTCCGTGCAGTTCTTATTGTTTATGGAGTTTTTGTAATTTAATATTTGTGTTGGGCTATAAATTCAGTATGACTTTCTATTATATTCGATACAATCGTATCCTCGATTTCCATTCCACTCAACAACTGCTCTCTAGTTAGAACAATCTCATAATTATTCTCAGGTGTTACAAAAACCACCCTGTTTCTTCTTGTTTGTAATATATTTCCTATCACTAACTGCAATTTATAAAAATATATTAAATAACCACAATCTTCAAATATTAAAAACTTTCTAAAATAAAAATTACCTTATGCTTATATTTATTCATTGAATCTCTGGCTTTTGTAATTAAAATACTTTCATCTGTTTCTAATTTAAAAGACACTACATAAGCATGGGGAACCCACAAACTAACAAGTGGGGCCAACAATTTAGGAACTAACTGTAATGATATTGTCGGTGCACCAGCACCTGATTGAATTTTATGTGTAGGCTAAAACATTACATACACAATAATCAAGCTAAAAGAAAACCATTTTCAATTTATTACCAATTCACTTGATGGTATATAAAAATCAGACACAGCGGCTGCCAAATATAAAAGTGCCTTAGTTTCAAATTGCGCTAGGCATTCACACGATGCTCGTAAAAGCCAAAAATAATCAGACACTGTTGTAAATGTCACATATAATATTCTTCCAGCCTCTTGGGCAGCTTTATATCTAGCTAGTATTGGAGCAACAATATCAACACAATCTGGTTTAACTACAAAAACAATTAACTTTCCACAACAATATAGAAAGATGTTTCAATTTAATCTACCTGTGATTGTTGTACTAGGTCCACGTTCATGGAGTTCCAGCATATCCATGAACTTTTGACCAGTAAAGTGCCGTGTAAAGGGTTCTAAAGATTTAAGGCGATGTAAAAATATAACAGCATAACCATGTTCTAAGAAATATTCAGCAGATGCGGCTCCTCGTGTACCTGCGCTAAAATTGTCCACAAATCGTACTGTGTTGTGTTCTAGAGGAACTGTTGTGCCTCCAGACTTTAAAATGAAAAATGTGAGTTATAACCTTAACGTAGAAATAACAAACTTACTGTTATTAATACTACTCTTTGGCCAGCCTTATTATGACGTTCACAAAATTCTTTTAATAATTTTCTATTATCTTCGAAATCGGTAGGAGGTAAATGTGTAGAATAAAATTCTTCCCAATGTGATGCCATATCTGCTGAATTTTGAGGTTATGTACCTACCTGCAACCTGTCAAACTGCCAATTTACATCTGACATCACTATTTACTCAGATTTGATTATTCTTTTACATCAAGACGTTATTAGATTCATGCTATTTTTCAAATAATTTCAATTTTTCAACCTATAATGGGTATTATAAACCAGTCTATCCCATATTAAACTTGTTCAACAGTTTCAAAACAGTTTACTCTTGACCATTTAAGAAACCTTAGAAAGGGTTGAATTTCTTTATTTACATAAGAAGCTTACAATATATAGTATCTCTTAGTCTAAGTATGCTAAGCAGTAACTACTTTGACGTTTTATTTAGTATTTTGGTGCAGGGCTCTCCAATTTATCGTAGTCTACGTTTGGTGAATAGAACTATAAATATAATGGTTAGTAAAATATACAACCAAATAACTTTTGTAACTATACCTTATACTGTTTTGTCCTATACTGTTCATTAGAACTGCCTTCAGCCTTGTTAGCCCAGGCAACATCAGGGTTTCGTAAGGCAAGCCTTAGTGTATAACCAATTGCTCCAATACCTCCTGCCGCGATACAAACATATAGTGGTATCAACTGCAATGTTTACAGAATTACAATAAAATTTGCTCGTGTTAAAAATAAACATTTGTTATGCACTGCCAGCAATAGGATATTAATAGAAAAAATATATTTCTTAAAATTTACATGAAACTTACAGCCCTATGCTTTTTAAGGCTAGCCCAGGTCATTCCTTGCATCACCATTGTTGTGCTGTTGGATTTGCACCAATTACTATTGAAAAAAACTTGTCGATGCGCTTCAGATAAATTTCAGCTGATTTTTTTCTTGCACAAATGATTGTAATACCGTAATAGCGATTGTAGGTCTAGAAATGTCCGAAATGCCCGTAGCAAGAGATGCACGACACGGGTATTTCTAATAAACAAAAGAGATGGATACAATTTTATACGCATGACAAATAATCGCATTTTGAAAGGTCAAAATAGTAGTTATGTAAGTGTTAATTTCTTTTATCGAAAAATTAGAGATTCAATGGTCTACATAAATCTAGATATTCTGAGTTATTGGATTATCCATTATACATAAAACGAAATATGTAGCATATTTGTGAGGAATATTTATAAATTGGTTTGGATTGATGTTTCCGTTTACTATAAAGCGGGAATTTTCGATTTCTCGTATTTATATTAATCTCACATTTTAAATTCCTATAATAATAATAATTACAAAATCAAACAATTAAGATGTATTTAATAAATGTTTAGAAACAGTAAGAACGATAAAAAAAGAAAAAAAAAGGAGAAATATTATCCTTGTAATACATCGTAATCTATATTCTATACAATAGCTAATAAATTACAGTCGGACTTTTCTGTGTCTACCGAATACTCCCGGCAAAATTTATTTATATTTACCATATTTATTAGGACCCGCTTTTTCACCTTTTTCAACTCAAAGTAGTTGCTATAGTCTATATGGAAATCTTCTTATAACAATATTGTATCTATAGCCTATAGATACAATATTGTTATAAGAAGATTTCCATGGTATTTATCCAGCACGCTGTAGATAAATTAGTCAAAAGGTGGAAATAAATAAAAATTCAATAAATTTTTTTGTTTTCTTTGTACCCCAATTAAGAGGTTTGACTGCAATTAGATAAGACGATGGAAAATCAGTTACTAACAAAAAGTACCTACATGTAAACAGACACAGCAAAAAAAGAGTAGAACAGACTTTTGTTGCATTATCTGACAAAGAAGGAAAAGTTATTTAAGTTTCCAATTTAAAATTTTTCAATATCTTTTACTGTTTTGAAGTTATAAGAGCTTAAAGACGAGTGTCTGGATAGGAAGGGTAGATTTTAGATCTTTAATATCAAGTTGCCAAAACCAGAAAAGTCGCCAGAAATATCTTATGTTGGACACGATCCAGAGGTGTGGATAGGTGAAATGGAAAATGGAATGAAAGTATGAAATATTGTTTATTAAAGTATTTCTGTTTTACTACTAAATGATATGTCTTTCAGTTAACCTACAAGGTTAACGCATCTATTGTTTATACTTATTTAGTTATTACATCAGATTAGAAAAAGTCGGCGGTGTATACTTTCTGCATGTCCTGTTTGTGGCTGGTAACAAAAGACAGCAAAGCTGGTTCAGAAAAGACAGTTTAACGTAAGACGGCTAGATCATCTACCTAGCTTGAATGAGCGGATAAAAAATAAGTACACCTTACTTTATTTGATATAGTAAATGGAAGAGGCAGGAACACACGTAGAAAACCTATAAAAAGTATCTTAACTAAAAGAAAAATAGGATTTAATGCAACTACTCGTCAGAATATATTGCCAGTATTGCTAATTATTTTATTACCTTAAAAATACCTATACACTTATTATTATAGCACCATAGTACATTTAAAGAATGTGACATATTTTACTTATAGCTTCTTATCTTATTGAACACGAAAATGGCAGTACGTGGTATTGGTTGTATAAAAGAGTTCATTTGTTTAAATTGACTAAGATGAAGGTTGAATCTTTTTTTCCTTAGTTGAAGCATGCTGGACCAATCTCTATCCAAAACGCTTGGTCTTTATCTCCAATATCTCGAACTGCAATGTCTGTTATTGGAAGGCGAATTGACTTGTCTGTTGAATAGGTTAAAACTGTCTTGGACCACTGATTTCTTCGGAACTACAATATACATTCAGTTGCAGTATTTAATGTTTAATTCAATATCATATTTTTTATATTTTATTACCTTGCATTCGTCTTCTACGGCTTCAAAACGTAGTTTATGGTTTCCTCGTGGTGTTAATTCCACATCATTCCATGCTAATAGTTTTAGACCTTTACGATAAGTTCGTTTCTTGTCATCATAGTAAGCAACACTGTTTTTACAATGATACGTGATATTCTGTTGAGCTTGTGCAGACAGGAGTTGCAAGAAACTAATTTGGTTGCTGTCAGCCTTGTAGGTTAACTGAAAGACATATCATTTAGTAGTAAAACAGAAATACTTTAATAAACAATATTTCATACTTTCATTCCATTTTCCATTTCACCTATCCACACCTCTGGATCGTGTCCAACATAAGATATTTCTGGCGACTTTTCTGGTTTTGGCAAAATACAAGTAGCTCGTTTCTTCATATCACAGTGAACTAATATTGCATCGCGTGTATCACCTTCGTTAGGATCAATCCAATATTCACCTATAATGATTAAATTGCCAATGCGCATATACCTTTTAACTTTTGTTACTGCCTCATAGAATTACTTACCGCTATCATAATTGGGATACGCTGCGGCTATATCTCTACATGTTCTTCCAGGTGAGTTTTTCTGACCATTAGGCTTCTTAAAACGTTCAAAAGAACTCTTTAATTGCTCATAGGCTTTCAAAACTAGTTCTTTCCTTTCCTCTTCGGTTATTTCCTTTCCGAATATTCTAACAGGTTCGTCACCTAATGGGTCGGGCCCTTTTTGACTCTGTGGTCCCTGCCCAAGAAGCGCAGCTAATGCAGCGGCATCATATCCTATACCATCGCCTGGAGGGCCAGGGGGACCAGGAGGTCCTGGAGGTCCAGCTGGACCAGTTCGTCCACTCTCTCCGCTCAATCCTCTACTTCCAGGAGGGCCTATTAATCCTTGCTGACCGGGACTTCCATCTCTACCAGAAGGACCCCTTGGACCAGGTTCTCCATCTTTTCCTGGTAAACCTGGCATTCCCAACATTCCTTTTTCACCAGGAATACCGGGAGCACCAGATAAACCCTGAAGACCAATTAAACCTCTATGACCTTTAGCTCCTATCGGTCCTATCTCTCCTCGATCTCCTTTGAACCCTTGTTCACCAGGTGCACCTGGTTTACCTCGTGGGCCTTGTGGACCTTCTACACCTTGTGGACCTGTCTCACCTCGCGATCCTCTTTCACCTGTAGGACCTGGACTTCCAGATGGGCCAGAAGGTCCCTTTACATGCATGTCTTAGACGCATTTCTCTTTTATATAAACATATACTTTACCGGTAGTCCTGTAGGTCCTGTCGATCCTGGTGGACCAGATGGTCCTATAGGACCTTTATCACCAGGTCTTCCTGAAATCCCAGGTGGTCCAGATTTACCTGGTGGACCTTCTGGACCTTGATCTCCGCTAGGACCTGGCAATCCTGGAGGTCCAACTAAACCTTGAGGTCCTGTAGGTCCTTCACTTCCAGGCTTGCCTGGTGCTCCAGTTTCACCCTTTAAGTTTAATGTGTTATTTGGAAAATCTCCAGATAAACTTATTTTTTACATACAGCTGGACCCCTAAGTCCTCGTAATCCTGATGGTCCCGCAGATCCTGGTACACCTGGAAGTCCTCGTTCGCCTGCAGAGCCTTGTGGACCTGATGGTCCAGCTGGTCCAGAAGGGCCTTCAGAACCAGTATCACCTTTGGGGCCTTCGGGTCCGGGTGCTCCTGGTTGTCCTTGTGGACCAGGGTTTCCTGGTCTTCCTGTATCTCCACTAGCTCCTTTAATACCTGGGATTCCATGTGGACCTGGTGGACCGATACTGCCAGGTTGTCCCTAGAAAATTAAAATTTAACAAAATTTGCTTAAAGTACATAAAGTATTTATCTCTAAATATCCTAATAGTATGATAAAAATCTTACCGCTAATCCAGGTTCTCCTGGCCTACCAGGAGGACCCATAATTCCAGCATCACCACGTTGTCCTGGTTCACCTCGAGCACCTTTAGCTCCAGTTAAACCTGTTAATCCACGAGGTCCCACTTCACCGGGCCTTCCTGCTGGTCCAGGATTTCCTTGTGACCCCTTAAGTCCTATAAATCCTCGTTCTCCTTTGATTCCAGGCAATCCTATTAATCCTTGAGGTCCAGGGAAACCTGAAGACAGTATAAGTTTATGATGTTGATTCGTTAAGATCACAAAGCATTATCATGAATATACCTTGAAGACCTGGTGGACCTACACCTCCACGTTCTCCGGTTGCTCCAGGTGCACCAGGCTCTCCTGGATGTCCCGGCGGACCAGGTTCTCCTCTTTCAGCTGGTTCACCAGGAGGTCCTGGTGGTCCAACAGGACCTGGTAATCCCCGGTCTCCTAGCCGACCCGGAGGTCCTTCAGGACCCTGCGGTCCAATCGAACCTCGTTCTCCTTTTTCGCCTTGTGGACCTGATAGTCCTCTTAAACCTGGCAAACCGATCAGACCAGGTAGTCCGCTGTGACCCTTTTCCCCTCTTGGTCCAGAAGGACCCTAAACAATACTATTAATATGTAAAGCTTTTCGCAATTTTGAAAAAACCTACTGGTGGTCCATCTGAACCTTGTGAACCAGTTTCCCCCCTTAGTCCTGGAGGGCCAGGTTGTCCAATTGGGCCTCTTTCTCCAGGAAATCCTCTTTCCCCTCTGCTTCCTGGGCTGCCAGGTGGTCCTTGTGCACCCTGAATACCGGCGTCACCATCTTTTCCAGGAGCTCCTGGATTACCTGGTGCTCCTGGTAATCCCTACAAAAATAATCCAGTATTAGAAATCTTATTACATTTGCAATAGTTGATATTTCTACTTGAAAGCCTCTTGGACCTGCTGATCCAGGTTGTCCTCTTTCACCATCGTGTCCTGGAGGTCCTGGGGGACCTTGAAGGCCAGGCGAGCCGTCTTTACCGGCGTCTCCACGCGGCCCAACACTACCAGGTGGTCCTGGTTCTCCATCTTTTCCTGGTTCACCCTGCAGATTTGCATTTTATCATTAATTAATTAATATGTAGAGAGCGTTTTATTGAAAAATAACGGTGTTTAAATTCAATAAATTCCAACTAAAACTAGGTTCTAGTTCGACTTGCAATATTTGATGAGGACAAAACCACATTTACCAAACCAAACAATCGATTTTGCCTGCTCACGTTGTATAAAAGATTAGAATCTTAAACATGAACTAGAAATCGTCTTAGTTGAAGTTTGCTAATGTATTTATTTGTAATCTTTTTAATATTAATAATGTCGTACAGGGGGGCCTTTATCTCCCGGCAATCCCAATGGTCCTGGCAAACCTTGAAGTCCTTGCAAACCTGGCTCTCCATGCTTTCCGTCAGCTCCTGGTAATCCTCGCTCTCCTGGATTTCCCTGTTTTCCAGTAGGTCCTGGTCGTCCAGTTAAACCTCTTAATCCCTGTAAACCTACTGGACCCGGTCGACCAGCTTCGCCTTGTGATCCTTTTGGACCTTGAGGGCCTATGCCACCACGTTCTCCTGCTTGTCCTAAAAAAATAATGTTACTAAATGCAGACACTATAACCTATTAAATGTATAAAACCTTTAAGTCCTTGCGCTCCATCTGGTCCAGGTAGACCTCTGGCTCCAGGTGGTCCGCGCTCTCCAAGTGGTCCGCTTGGTCCTGTTGGCCCTCTCATTCCTCTTTTACCACGTTTACCTTCAGATCCAACAGGCCCAGGGAGACCTCTAGCTCCAGATATTCCAGTTTCACCTTTCATTCCCATTTCACCTTTGTATCCTCGTTCTCCAGGTATGCCCTGAAAATAATTTACATTTTAAATTTCAACTTGAATGAGTCATTTGTTTATTTGAACAAAAGACAAAAAAATAGGTTAATACCTAGCAACATGCATCACAGAAAACAAAAGTTACACGGCAGATATTCAGCCTTTTTACCTGAGCACCTTTTGGACCAAGATCCCCTGGACTACCAGCTACTCCAGGAGGTCCACGAGCACCTGGAAAGCCCGGTGGTCCCGCTAGACCTGATGATCCTGGGCTACCTTTTTCTCCAGGATATCCATCTTTTCCTGGAGGCCCAGGTGGACCAGAATCTCCTGGTTGTCCAGGACGGCCAGATTCTCCTAAAGCGATTATTAATTAAATATCAATATTACGCCCATAAATAAAGCTTTAAAGGTTTACCTCTAGGGCCTTGCAGACCCTGACTACCTTTTGGACCAGGAGACCCTTGATCACCTGTAAAATTATTATTTGTTTAAAATAAGATTTAGCACGTATTGTTCGTATAACTTGATCTTACCTTTATTTCCATTACTTCCAGGAAAGCCAGGCGGTCCCGATTTACCAATTGCACCCTAAGAAACAGTAATAAGTTTTAAAATACGTATACGCACTATATTGTGTAATACATACGGGTGCTCCTGGAGGACCTGGAATTCCATCGATTCCTCTTAAACCGGGTGGCCCAGGAGGCCCTTCTCGTCCTCTTTCTCCACGTGGTCCCGAATTACCAATAGGTCCAATTGCTCCAATGGGACCAGGAGATCCTTGCATACCTTTCTCTCCTGACTGTCCTTGTTCTCCTTTAGCACCATCTAAACCAGGAAAACCTCTATGTCCTTTAACGCCTGGCAATCCGGGCATTCCCGGCAGGCCTCGAGGGCCTGGTGGACCTGCTGCTCCAGATTGGCCAGCTTCTCCATCTTCTCCTGATTCTCCCTTGAAATAAGTTTGTTTAAGATGAGTTGCGTATTTCTATTTGCAGTAAACTAACATCTTTTCCTGGTAGTCCTGGTAAGCCCCTTGGTCCCGGCGAACCAGATGGACCGGAAGGCCCAGGTTCTCCGGTCTCTCCTCGTGAACCTTGGAATCCTTGAGGGCCGGCAACACCTGGTGGACCAGGTGGCCCTCTAGCGCCTACAGGACCAACTTGTGCCTGTAGAAATTGAAATGGTTCTGGATACGCTGGTCCTTTATCTTGCCCAGCTTGTGAAAGTGCTAGTTGTTGATAATAATGAGAAAGATCGGGTGCTGCTCCTGGTGGACCCGGTGGACCAGGGATTCCGGGAAATCCTGGTGTTCCCGGTAATCCAATTTCACCTGGATGACCTGGTTCACCTGGATATCCTGAGTCTCCTCGAGGTCCTGGTAGTGGATCAGTAGGTGAAACTTCGTAAGATGTTGTTACTGGTGGTCGTGGTGGTCTAGTTCCTTAAAAAGAACAGTGGTGCATCGAAGTAGATAAATTTGTTAAATAACAGTTACCTACCTTTTGGTCTAGCACAGTTTAAATCAGTTTGACATTTAATTTGTCCTTCCGTGCAGGAACAGTTAGTACAAGGATTTGGTTTCCAGAATTGTCCTTCCCTATACCATTGTCCATCTTGCGAGCAACTAAATGGTGCTAGGGTTGTTGGCGATCTTGTAGGTTGTAAGATATGAACATCTACGGTTCCAGTGGGTGTTGGAGTAGGAATTTCATCTGGAGGTTGTGAAAATATTGTTACTGTTTCAGGCTCTCGTGGACGTTCATCTGGTGGTTGAGGGGTTGGATTGACGCCAGCAATCACCGCAGGTGAATATGTGCTAGTGGTTGCTAAAAATGTAAGTATGTAAATTTGTTTTATTTATTTATACCAGGTACTTTCATACTTTTTTTGTCATCATACTCCGAATAATTGTAGTCTTCATATTCTGTATATTCGTAGTCATCGTCTGGTTGCTGATTTTGAATATCTCCTTCTGCGGTTTGTTGTGCTTGAGGTCGAACACGCACTTTTCTAACTCGCGCTTCTGCTGTGGTCTTTAAAAACATAAAGGCCACTAATATTGTCCAAATGATTCTAGCACACACCATTTTTATAATCTAGAGAAAATTAGGAATTATTTAAAAATATTTTTAAAACTTTTAAAACTAACATATAATCACCTTTTTTTCTTTTAATTTGGAATAGTGAACGATAAAACACTATCACTAATATTATAAGACACTGCTAAAGTTTAAAACATATTGGGCTGCGCAGCCCTCATATTCCCGAGTGCCCCGTGCCAGGGCAGGGACCTTCTGGCGCGCGGGACTTCTTTTCTGTTTTTATATCATTTGCGGGGTGAGGAGGGATCGTGCATCTATTAGATATAAGAATTAATACATACATATGTACTTCCTTAACATCAAGTAATTTGCGGAGAAGCTTTTGCATCTACCGCATTGTTTCGTCTGGTGACATTAATTTTGATTTGTTAAATGATTTGATACGCATATGTTAAAAACAGAAGAGTAGGCCAGAAACTTTGCTTTCCTGGTTCTCTTTTAGATTATTTAGATAGATGATTATGTAGAATAATAGATAAAAGAATGACTGTTTAAGAAAAATTGAAATGAACTTTTTTTTATATCGGGTGTTTATTATACTTAGGAAGGAAGCTGTGAAGTGTATGTTTAGATTTAAACCTGAAGCACGCATATGCTGTAATTTAATGCTTTCTTAAGTTAAAAACTTTTAGCGTCTACAAAAACCATATCCCTCTACTTGCTTGATATGCATAAAAACATGAAAAAGAAGAACACTTTGAAGTAGGTCTTACAAGAAAAGTATATTGTTCCGTTTGTTAAGTCTGCTTTAAAAAAGAAATTTTAAGATTTTTTCGAGTATTCGTAACTCGGAACGAATTTATAACTGCTAATACGTACTGAAATGATATCTGTTGAAAAACTAATCAATGTGGTAAATTTAATGCTTCATGGTAAATAAATAACTTATTTGCTTAATAATTATTATTAGTGGTTGATTTGTTTTATCTTTTCCGAATTCTTTGTAGATTTATACTTCTCTAAACATTTGATTGCAAACCATTTAATAAGACTTTTTGAAAGCGTTCTGTGCAAAATAACATACAGGGTCACTTTCATAGAATGGCGCATTGAAATTTTGATTCATCATGTTTATGATCTTTGGGATTCTTTAGCGTTGTTTAAAATAACATGAAGCTTTTCAGAAATAAGTAGCAGAAAAAGATACAGCTCTGTGTAGGCTGCGGTAACAACTGATTTATGAAATAAAAATTTGTCTTTCGCTGTCTCTCTTTTGTAGATCTCCAAATTAATGAAATGCAGTGACTGATCGATACTTTTAGGGACCTGAAGTTTATATTACTTGAGGGACCCTTGACAAATAGAATTGTAGAAATCCTAATTGAAAACCATCTTAAACAAGTTTTATTATTTTTTCCCACTTGAAGTTTGAGATGACTATCCTTACTGACTTATCATTAGTGCCGTTACGATGATATGAGTCGCCCGCGTGCAAGACTATATTCGCAGCCCTTTCTATTTTGCAACTATCAGTTGTTAACGATGTCCCGAAAGTTTTGACACAGTCTTCAATATTTAATTTTTATGTACTACATTAATCTAATTTAAATCGTCAATGTAAACCAGGGCATCTAGAACATTTGGTGCCTAGGGCAAAATTTCTTAAGGTACTTTACTTATTTACTTACTTAATCCAAAACTACCTTTCGGTGTATGAGTGTGAGTGTGAGTTATTCATCTCTAGGTGGTTGTTTTCAGAGTTTCTTCTAGTTTTTCTTGTCTTGTGTTAGTCTTTTAGTGTTGCTCCAATCTATTCCTCTGTCCTTGGCTGATTTGTTTACTTCTTGTATCCACGTTTCCCTTGGTCGTCCTTTGGGTCTGTGTCCTATAGGTTTTGCTTCATAAATTTGTCTTGTTAGTCTATCTGGGTTCATTCTCTGGAGGTGACCAAACCATCTTAGCAATCTTTCTTCAATTACGGCATTAACTGCTTTTGTTTTGCTGTCGTCGTCCATGATTCGCTTCCACGTGTTAATGTCCGGACTACTACTTTTTTGAAAACTTCTATTTTTACCTGTTTTGGTACTTCTTTTTTCCCTAAAAAAACTTTGTTTTGATCACATTGTATAGTCTTCTTGTTTAAGCAATTCTGTGGATCATGTCTTCGTGCGTTCCAAAGTACTTAAAGTTTTCTACTTGTTCTAAAGTCGTATTACCTAAGGTAATCTTATGCTCTTTCTTCTGTTTACTGATTATCATTGTCTTGGTTTTATCTTTGTTAATTCTCATACTTATTTGTTCAAGTTTCTGATTAAATATTTCTAGATTGTATTGCAGGTCTGTGTCTGTTTTTGTTATGAAGACTATGTCATCTGCATAACTTAGTTTACCGATTTTGATGATATTCATGTTTAGGTATCCTACGTTATACTGTTTAGTTCTCAATTTCGCTTTTTAATGGCTGTATCTAGTATTACAATAAATAAAAGTGGGCTTAAAATGCACCCTTGTCTTAGTCCGAAGTTTGTACCAAAAAATGCAGAGGATTCATTCTTTGTTCTTACGAATGCAATGTTTGTTTTGTATAGGCTTTTAACACAGTCAATCAAGCCTTTATTTACTTCTCTGTTTTGTAAACCTTTCCAGGCGTCTGCTCTTCTTACCTTATCAAAGGCTTTTTCCAGATCGATAAAGCACATATGAACTTCTGTAATAATACTTAGGGCTTTTTCTGTTATTTGGAGTAAGCTGAGCACTTGATCCTGTATTCCTCTTCCTCTCCTAAATTCACTTTGGGTGTCATCTATTGTCGGGTCCAAACTGTCTCTTAATCTTTGTTCTATCATTCTTGCATATATTTTCCCTGAAATGCTTAGTAATGTTATCCCCCTGTAATTTTTGCATTCTAAGTGAGCCCCTCGCTTAAAGATTGGGATTATGACGCCAGTTATGTTTGCCAGTCTATTGAGGCTCTTTTCTGTTCCGCTAGTAAGTTAATTATCTTCTTCCCCGTATATTTTATCATTTCAGTAGTTATTTCGTCGCTTCCCGCGGCTTTTCCCATTTTCGTTTTATGTACAGCCTTATACAGTTTCTCTTCTGTGAAGTTTATATTTGCATCGATATGTATTCTTTAATCAGTTATGTTTTTGTCTTGTCCCTTGTCTTCTAGTAGTTCTTGAAAGTATTCTTTCCATCTTCTTATAATTTCATTTTCATTTTTTAGTGTTTTTCCTTTTTTATCTTTTATGTTATTTAGGTAGCCGTTCTTTTTATTTCGGAATTGTTTCAGAATTCAAAAGAAAAGCTTTTGGTTTTCTGCGTAGGTCTGTGCTATCTTTTTTTCGAATTTTTTCATGTTTCTTTTTTTTCTTCTTTTACTAGATTTTTACTTCTTTACGTTTTTCTTTATATTTGTCACAGTCGTCTAGTTCTTTCCTCTGTAGGTATTCGTTCCGTGCTTCTTCTTTCCGCTTTACTGCGTTTTTAATGTTATCTGTATACTATGCTGTTTTGTCTTTGAAGTTGTCCTGTTCTTGCTCTATTTGATTATTTTCTCTTTTACATGGGATTTCTAGACTATTTTTTAGGATGTTTTGGTATTCTTCTCTCACTTTCTTTTCTTTCGGTCTGCGAGACCTTATCGTTTCTTTTCTAATTGTTCTTTTTGTGTTGTTTTTGTGTTTGTCGCATACTATTTTCAATATTAACAAGTGATGATCACTTCCGATTTCCACACCTCTTTTAACTTTTGTGTCTTTGATAATATGCCATAGGTTTTTGCTGACCAGGAAAGAATCTGTTATTGATTTTTCGTTTCTGGTAGGGGCTATGCTTGTGAATCTATGGTTGTCTTTGTGTTGAAACTTTGTATTTGCTAGTGTGTGTTCGAAGAAGGTAGGTTGTAGATCATTTCTATAACCTACTGCGACGCGCTTTCTTGCTGGTGCTCGGGCGCCAGATTTGATAAAGTTTATTCCCCTCACCCTCGTCCTTGAAGCGGTCAGACGAGGGCTCACCGGACAGCTGCCATGGATACTCAGTGACTCCAGGGATCGACGGCTGGAAGTAGAAGGTCTACGGTGCTAATAAATAAAAGGCACAATCAAAACCTAAACAAGATTGATTAAGCAGGCACAAATATACAAGCAGGTAATTAGAATATTATAGGCGAGTAACTACACGCTAAAATCCTACCAATTCTACCCAGCAAGCAGGAAGAGGTACAAGTCAATGGGGTCGGTTAGAGATTCGGATCTGGTGTCCTCCAGGGTTTTGGGCCAGCAAGGAAGATGGCTAACAGGTTCCCCAGTGGCTCCGGGTCCGATCGACCGCTCACGGCGACACCAAAAAAGCTTGCTGGTGGTTTGGCCGACGACGGACCGGATCTACTGTTCACGCCGACACCGAGGTGGTTTCCCTTTGGATTGACCGGTAATGGACCGAATCTATCGGTCACGCCGACAGTCAAACCACAGACTGGAGAAACGGAGGAAGAACGACTCAGCGGCGACGGACCGAATCTACCGTTCACGCTGACACCGAGGAGGCTCCCCTTTGGATTGACCGGCGACGGACCGAATCTATCGTTTACGCCGACGGTCAAGCCACAGGTTAGAGGACGGAGAAAGAACGACTCAGCAGCGACGGACCGCATTTATCGTTCACGCCGACACCGAAGAGATTTCTCTTTGGATTGACCGGCGACGGACCGAATCTATCGTTCAGGCCGCCAGTCAAACCACAGACTGGAGGAACAGAGGAAAACAATTCAGCGGCGACGGACCAAATCTACCGTTCACGCCGACACCGAAGAGGTTTCTCTTTGGATTGACCGGCGACGGACCGAATTTATCGTTCACGCTGACAGTCAAACTACAGACTGGAGGAACGGAGAAAAAATAACTCAGCAGCGACGGACCGAATCTACCGTTTACGCCGACACCGAGGAGGTTTCTCTTTGGATTGACCGGCGACGGATCAAATCTATCGTTCACGCCGACAGTCAAGCCAAAGGCTGGAGAAACGGAGGAAGCTAGGTTCTAGGACGGAAGAAGGAAAGGCAGGCGATCGTAGAGGATAGGGCACCTAGATACCAGACGGGTCACCAGGATACTTACTACCTCCAGAGTACTTACTCTAAATGAAAGCTGGAGCTGGTTGGAGAGCTATTAGAGCGGCTTCGGCGACTGCAACTGCAAATGCCTTCTTGACGCCGGGTATGTGCTTATATACCCGGCCGGGCCACCCTCACTAGCAAATTCTAATTTTGAAAATGCGTGGAGGGGAGCAAACGGCGAGTGGGAAAATAGCTTACCTGTGCACCCCACTAATGAGGCAAAAACAATTATTTTATTCAATTATAATTAACTTTAGTGTGGATCCATCATCTAAATATCGGATGGCGGTGGAAAATAATTTAGAAATCGAATGGAATTGAAATGTAACTTCCCTTAAACCAAATTCCACAGTAAATGACACTGAAAAAAACATAAAAGTACCGGTGGGTTGCCCCAGACAACAAAGGAAATTATATTTTTAATAATGGTAAAACCTATACCTACAGAAAATTTGCTTTTAATGCTATCCGATGCTGCACCTTACCTGATTAAAGCAGCTCACTCACTTAAAATACGTATTTTACCCTAACATGATTCACTTAACTTGTTTAGCTCATGGTATTAATAGGGTAGCAGAAAATATTCGTGAATAATATAAATCTGTTAACATCTGTTAATATCGAATCTCATCTAAGGATACAAATATGTAAAGAAGTTTTTCCAAATTTAGTGCTGCTACCACAACCCGTTATTACCAGATGGGGTACTCGGTTGGAGGCAGCTGTTTTTTATGCAGACAATTTCGTAAAGCTGAAAGAATTTTTCTCAGATTTTGTTGCAGATTCTGTTGCTATGGCAGAATGTAAAAACTTATTTGAGAATAAACAGATTGCAAACGATCTGGCTTTTATTAAATGCCACTACTCTTGTTTCATTCATATTGACAAAATTAGAAACTGCTGGTTTGCCCTTAATAGAATCACTAAATTTAGTCGAAGATTTAGAGGGAAGGTTAAGTCTGTACCCCGTCAAATAGGACAAACTATTTCACAAAAATTCTCAACGGTTTTAAAAAATAATCTTAAATATGAAAAAATCAAAAATGTATGCAATGTTATTCCTGGATGTACAACTATTGATGAAGTGAGCGAAATTAATCCTGACCATGTAAGCAAAATGAAGTATGCACCCATTACCACATGCAATGTGGGGCGTTCTTTTGTGTAGTTCAAAAATATGTTAATAGATGACGGCATAGGAGCATATTTCGATCGTTTCTTAGTGCATATAATCTGCATACTTCAGAGTTTTATAGTGCATATCTTTCTGCGCTTTAGTTATAATCTTTAACAACATTAAATGTGTTATTATCCTCATACAAGCGGTGGTTCAGTAGCTTGTTCTGAATTCTTTCAATTTGTAAAACGTAAGTTGTACACAATGGATTCCATATAACCGCACCATACTCCAATTTAGATTTTACTAAAGCAATAATAGTTTAAGTTGATTACAACATCATAATTGCAATTGAAAGAAAATGACGAACTATGTAAATTGTATTAATTATTTGTACTCCTGAAATTATTTCAACTAAATTTTGTTTTATTTTACATGTTTCTGATTAGTAATTGAAAAGTGTTCAAGAGTGAATTTTATAAATAAAAAAAACTTACATTATCACAAAGAAAACTTACATATCGTTCTAAACTAAAATGGAAATATAATTTTACATCTCATTTTACCTAAATTATAATTTTGACATAACCTAAAAGTTGTGTGTTACAAATCCTTCCAAAGAAAAAGCCTGAATTAGTAATATAGAGCTGTGTTTACATCAGCAGAACCGTCAGATTCTAATAACCAACTAACGTCCGAATAAAAGTGATTGGATATTATACGCAAATATTTGTTCTAAGACGTACGTTATTAAAAATATCACGATCTGCTTGAGGTGTTTTTTTCCGAACATACCGTACTTATGTTCATTTCAGAGATACTATGTATAAAAAGACTGAAAAATAGTTATTAATAAGTTTATGAATAAACTTAGAAAACAAGAAACGAATAAAGGAAAACAAATTGAGGCAGGACCTTTTAGAAGGGCACATTTACAGTTTACAGTGTTGATATATGTCGATTTAATTAGACTTGGCTTTAATTCTTTTATTACTGAACTTTAATATAGTTTTTATTGTTGTATTAGACTTTAGCAGTGACACTTGGTTGATATTTTTAGCGTGTCCTCTCCGACTAATGACCGATAATTTAGATAATTACTACCACTGAAAATCCAAACATCAATCTGTTACATAATCACATATATATTATGTGTGTGTGTGCTATAACATTGTCAAAGTGTTAGGGCAAAAGCATCTTTAATAAATACTGGTCACAATTCAATTTAAAAGCAATAAAACTAAATAGATGCTATTGAAAATGTGTTGCTCTAAATAAATCATTCACACACACAACCGAGTTCCTCCGTTTATTATTTTAGCACGTGCTATAATTTGTTATGATTAGATGTTGGCATTACTATAATGACTTGAAAAGATTAATTTTTTTTCTAAATAATATATTTTGAAAATTATATAATTATTTTAATTAAAATAGTATCAACAACATAATTTATCTTTTATTTTTCTATTTCTCTTTTGCGTATAATTTAGGTATTTGTATGGTTAACCTTGTCTTAAATATGATGGTGATATTGAATATCATTTAACTTAATAAAACTGCTAGAATTTTTCGTACTTGATGTCAATTCTTTAATATCATTCATTCACATTTCGTTATCTATTAAGACATAAATAACTGCAGGCGCTTCGACACAATCATTATTTTTAGTCTTTAAAAGGATGATTAAAACATCAGTAATATGACGCTATGGTTTTCAAGACTTGATTTTAAACAGTATTGATACTTGAGTTCTTGTGCAAAAAAAACTCTAAAATAGGTTCAAGCATGACATCTTCAAATTAGGTAATGTTTACCATTATATGGTACTCTAAAACAAAGCAAAATACGGAAATGAAATTTTCTATACGTTTATTAATTATTACGAGATGTTCGATATTTAGTCCAGTCAATCTGTCATCAAAAAGGGGGGGTTAGCTCGCATCAAATGGGGTGGTTCTGGTTTTTTATATATGTTTCATATAGTTCGGTACTAATGATGAATCTAAGTGTTCGACCTCGGCCAAGTACCTAAAATACCCAACAAAACCGCAAGATTTTTGACCTTTTTTCGATTTTTGGCGATCTTAATCCCGAAGACTAGTTTTTCGGCCAAAATGATTCTATTCTGTTTTAAAGTCAACTAAATCTGCAACAATTTAGGACCAGAACGGTTTCTGCAGGCTTGGTAGTTATTAAGATACAGTTCTTCAAAGTATCGTATCTGTGCTTTTTAGCAATGAAAAGATGAAATTTCTCTCGACAATACAAAAGCAGCCACACCTTAAGGAAAAGACTAGTGTTTTCCTTGACTCTGACGTTGCACCTGAGCAGGTAGCTAAAACGAGCGAGAGCTTCATAGTTGCTCTATATGAGGGCAATTTAAACCAAAAACTCAACGATCTACGCCATCAGCTGTTTGCAAGGGCTGCACCAAAAACCTATTTTAACTTTGCGAGATTGCCGCCAACTGGAGAAGCTGCAAGACTCCACTCCCCGCGGTCCTACCACCACGTAAAAATAAAGTTTCTTCTTTTTTCTGGCTTCTAATTAATTTTTACAATTGCTTTTTTCGGGTGCGAAAGTGGTTGGGAATTGAGATAAATCCCGTTGATTGAGGCTGGGTGTCACCCTCCAAGGAGATGGAGAATGATTCAGCTCCCTATTGCAATTAATATCTTGCAGTTGCAAAAAGAGTTGCAGGAATGCCTGCAGCTGTAGAAAATCTGGCTTGAAATGTTCACGAATTGCAGAGGTCCAGTCATGTGAAAATGTGCCAGAACTTATTCTTGACGGTGATTTCCCAGACTTCAGCACTGCATTAGAAGATTTAAACTAAATCTCTTGGAAGGAGACAGATACAGTTTATGAAAAGACTGAAAAAGTGGAGGAAACGGTCATTGAAGAGCAAGAAGAAAAAATGTCTAATGACAGTGAGTTGAAGGCCATTCCCGGTCCATCAAAAAACAAAACTTTTTGTAATTTATTAAAATTAAAATTTCGCGGTGTTTGGTAAAATTGTAATACTTTGAAGATCTGTATCTTGATAACTACCAAGCCTACAGACCCGCGTATAAGAATACCACCCCAAACTTGCGGGAGGGCCGAAGCGAGGGAGTGGTTAGGTTAGAAGCAATTAAACGATCATTCCTTTAATGAATTTCAATCCCAATCTTGCGCGGGGTCAACGGATTTAATGTCCTCCAGGTGATTTAGAGAAATTGGGTTGTGCTGCTGTCGGTTGGTACGTTGTCGGAGAGTAGCACGAACGTCACCGCGATATTATAGTGTCAAGGCCGTCGTTTTGCTAGTGAAGTGTCAAAATCGCCGGTTTTCAAAGTTCTTTTAGAGATTCTCTAAGTGTTTGGCGTCAGAGAGGCCTTCCGCAGGTGTCTTTTAATTCTCTGAAGGGATAAATGCATTGGTAAGGTTGAAGTTTTACTGTAGAAGTTAAATCCTAGGGGTAGCTGTATCGAACTGTTATCAAACTAGCTTCTGATTTCTGAACATATTCTTAAGGTATTTTAACAACTTTCAAAATAAGAGACACGAGATTTGCTGCAAAAAGTTTTGCAATCGGGTACTTTCGGTGGTATCAGCGTTGTGTCATTGTCAAATTCGAAACATCTGTCACTTCTGACCTATAATGGGGTCGTTTCCTGAAATGGATTTATTGAAATCTAAATAGATATTATCATTCTAGACAGAATATATAGTTAATATCTAACAACAGTTTTTTCCATAATATGATAACTAAAGAGTTATAAGGAAATAAAATAATTTTTCTTTACTAGTGACGTCACAGTTCGTCGGTAGATGGTCTATACAAATAGTAGAGCTGACAACGTCGCAATCGCGTTGTTGTGTCTTTGCTGTCATTCGTTAGTTGTCGGGTTTCTCCGCTTTGTCGATTTCAACCAAAGATAATATAATTATATGTATTTTTTACGTCTGTTATTGACTATTGTTTTGTGATTTAGTGGTTAGCGTATTTGTACAAAACGTTGTAAATGTAATATATAATATATATAATAACATAATACCGCATAACCTCAACAATAAAATTCAAACTTCTAAGCGCTTCCTATAATACTGACAGCACTCCCGTTTTCAGCGTTGTCATATCGTCAAAGACTTGTGAGTCAGAGGAGTGGCGGGAAAAGTTTTTTTAAACTTTAAATTGAAAAAAAAGGGGAAACTAGAAGCCAAAAAAAGTGAAAATGGAAGCCGAAAAAAATCTGAAAAAAAGCCAGCGTTAATTTAAAGCGAAAGCAACCCAAATAAGCAAAAATAATATTTTAGGAAACGACCCCATTCAATTGACAGTTCCTACTGAAGCTAACCAGTTCTGTTTTTACATAGCGATTTGAAAAAAAAGTAATGCTGTGAAAAAATGGAACTCTCGCGTGAACATATTTCAACAATGCTTTTTTACGATTTTCAAAGCAACTTAACACCCAAACAATGTATCCAACGGCTTAATGCGACTTTTGGTGAGGAACTTCCATCGAATAGAACTGTTTATAATTGGGCTTAAGTTCGGTTTAGGCCTTCAAGTTTTTGGGGGGTTACTATAGTTTTCCTAAAAGCCCACGTTGAGAGGAGTAAAAAGAGACCACTGGACGGTCAAGAAATAAAAAAGTTAAAAAGCACTCTTGACCATAGGAAAGGGGGTACCTTTCTGGCGCTCTGAGATTCGTATTATACAAACTTTCAATAATATGCAACGGAATTTTCAAGTCTTAATATGCATTTTAAGCATATTTTTACGATTTTTTAAAAATCTGGAAAAAACTGAAAAAGTAAACTTTTTCGCATACAATGTTAATTAAAGAAACAAAGACCACACTAATCTTTCTGGCGTTTTGATTTTAGGAATTAGGATAAAAAGATTGATAAAATAACGCAAATTTTAAGTGGTTAGGATTGATTGGGTACGATAAGTAACATTTTCCGTTTATGGTTTTTCGTGTTTTACATGGAACCACCCATGTCTAGCGTTCTGGTGTTTTCACTTTACGAAAATTTATAAACGCCAAATAGTTAGAATTCGTGGAAAAACTAAACTTTTTCATAATTTCCACTACGAACGCATGCCCACACCTAGCTCATTGAAATTTTCAATACAGTACCTAAATACCTTTCTGCCTCGATGTGCAATAACGCCAGAAAGTTAAGATTCAGACCTTCTTTTTCTGTCGGTGGCTCTTGTACTAAAATGAAAAATATACTGCTTGCTGTTTAGAACTTTTTGACATTTTTTAATGCAAAGAAATTTAAAAAATACTAGTATTATTTGTAACGATAACAATGAGACCAGACAAATTAACACATGATCATGTAGTTTAATAAACTCATTTAAATAATTTTGCAGTGAGAATAAAAAATGAAAACATTAAACTTCAAGTTTACAGTTCCCATAAACAATCATGTCAAGCTGTTCTTCTTAATTGTAAGCTATACAAGAGAGTTAAGTGTATGTGTACAACGACATGTAATTGTGCTACAAACAAAAGTATAAGGGAATGTGCTTCAGCAAAAAATGAACAATATTAGGACAAAGATTTTCTCTCTGTGGTTTTAGTGGAAAATGCAGCATACTTAGTACAAAAACATTTAGACGAAACACTTGGAAATCTAGGATGCTCCGTAGCCACATTTGTCTTTTATCTATGGGCATAATTAATAGAATTTCAGCAAGTACAAACAAACTTTTACATGCTTTTTAAGGTAGGTAGGTAGGTAAAAGTATTATAGTTGAAGCAGCTACCTGCCCACCGGATGTTAACCCACTAATATTCAGAAAATGCATTACAAACCCGTTCAGTAGCTATACTAAAGTAACATTTTTTTATTTTTAGGGTTTCTCAATTATACAGAGACATCAACAATGGTTACAAACCACGTGATCACGAAATTTACTGTTGGTTATGCAACACATCTTGCACTATTGCCAGTACAAACGTAAAACAAAGAGACAAGAAATCACGGAACGCACGCACGCCAATGTAATTTTAAGGTAGAAATATACTTACTTGGGTAGGCGTTATTCCGTAGTATGGCCAATGTCGAAAAATAAAATTTCACGCCACTTTTAAATTAGTGGCACGTACTTTCTAATCATTGTTGATGTGTCTGTAACAGTATGCCTATTTTACTGGCCCTTCCCTGAATGTTTGGGAATAAGCGTACTTACAATTCAGAGATATCTTTGTGTAATAACAGATTTTAAAAACCAAATGGATCATATATAGTTTGTTTTCTATAATACCTATCAATGTCGAAATTCCTCAATTTATGCTGGTCAGAAATAAGATTTGCTTTTTTATAAAACACAGTAAGAATAACTAAATAAGTTTAGACTTCAAAGTACGCTGTTTCAAAAACATCATGTCAAGGCCTACTCTGAATTTTATAATATTAAGACAGACTATACAAGGTGTTTTCGAAAGTATGGAGGAAACTTTACCTACACACGAAAATAAAACAAAAAGTTCAATACATTTTTTTTCTGAAGTATTAAATAAGAAACTTAAAGATTTTAAATTTCCATGTCCCACCCATTTAGGGTATCACTGATACACTAGCAAAAACTGGTAGGCTGTTGTGACTGTTTCGTAACAGCAGTTTAAAACAAAAAAAAAGTACACAACTGTTACTTCATTACCTTCCACAGAAAATTTGTTTGTTGATTGTTCTTGCATGTTTTGATGCATTCCACTTAGTTTACTGCATACTTTCTAAAACACCGTATATATCAGAATTTGATTACCATTATTGAAAGTTGTGGGTCAAGGCAGAAATTTTATAAAAGCATACATTCAAATATTTTGTTCATTGTACTTTTTGTAAACTCAACTTGGACTTACTTCAGTTGTTTATTGTTGATGAAATACCATCAATCAATAGAATTTATCTAAATTGAAGAATAATTCATTGCTGTGCTAAACAACATAATACTGATTATAAAGTAAATTACTGCGTTTGCTGTTTAAATTTACCTTTGAACTGTGAGATATCACAACTGAAATCAACAGCATATTGGACATAGTTAACATTTGGATCAACGGTGTGCATCATTAATTTGTAATAAACAATATATAGAACACAATATGTATCTTTGTAGGACTCCTAGACAGTGACGCTTAACACATCTGAAGAAGTTTTGCTTACAAGTACAGTAAGATCATTATTGCTTGTCCAGACGATATAACTTTCCACAGTCGACGACGACGAATCAATCAAAAAATGCCATCGTAGGTGGCTGCCATTTAGGAAACTTAATTCCTGTATGGCTGGTGGTTTTGGAAAAATGGATACTCCCCAACATGTCAGGCACCAAGCAGTCCGCACGCCGGTCAACGGCGATGATGTTCTGGTGGCGACGGTGGAGCAGGCCGGAAGCAGGGTCCTCCAGAATCCCCGCCGATGTCGATGACCCATTTTGGAGTGGAATGCCCAAGGACAGCCAGCGAGCCGTCACACAGTGACGACGGTTGCGGAACACAATGCGACGTTTCTTTTCAGAACGGTGTTGGTATTGTGTAGTGAAGGGTGTGACAGTGTGTATATGTTGGAGTGGTGATGTGTGGGTGTCTAGGTGTGCAGAGTGTGCCGTGGGCTAGTGCAGAAACTGTTCCGGCATTTGCCTTCACCACTAGGGAAACCACGGAAAACCCTAGTGAGAACATTGTGGCGGGTGATTAAGGAATGCGGCGTGGAGGAGTTGGAATGGGTGTGGTGTGCTGGAAATTATTGGCGGGAAATGATTTGGCGGGAAGTGTAGCGGATAGGCGACGAATTTCCGGGAGCAGTGGAATTGATACCTTGAGGAGCCTCGGGCTCAAGGGTTTGGGTGAAAAAGGAATTGGGTTGGTCGCGGCCCGGTAGCTACCCGGGCTGGTCGGAAGAGGCTGAGATGAGTGGATTGTGGTGGCCGGGCCTACGCACCCCTACGCAGGCACCGGTTGGTGGTGGAGCGGCCGTTGATCCATCTACTGCATCTAGGGTTAGGTTGGAAATGTGGCGGTCGCGGCCCTCAAGCTCCCCAATTCTTGAAGACCGACGGTCGAGTGAGATGATGCAGCAGTGCGACCTCAAGTCGCCCCGTTGGCGGTGGAAATTGGGACAGACCTGTGCCCCCCAATACACAGACTCTGGAGGGTGGGATGGCGGTAGCCCCCGACTACCGCGCTGTTGGTTGAGCCCGTACTATTCGTCGCCGATGCACTACACTCGCGCTGGAGACCGGGTCGACTGCCTCGCTTCGCACTCGAGGCCGGACTGTTCCACAGTCGTTATCAAACCTTTATTTTAATGTGACGTTGACGACAAAATCGAGTAAGGACGAATGTGGACGGATGATTTTATGTTTGTCATATCTCATTCTTTAAAAATTATCTGTTTCAAACAGTAGGCAACCACTTTAGCAGAAGTGTTTTCCGGGTGGCATAGATTTCATTACAAAAAGAATTTCTTAGTGGCCAACTTCATTCTATAAGTAAATGACAGTAAAGTAAAAGTAAAAAATAAAGATGTATTGAAATTAAAGTCCCTATAAAGGGTGATTTCAGGTGGTCATCTAATTAACCACAGACACTATACCGAAATATAAGCAGATTTTTCTAATAAACGTGTCTAAAAACTCTTTTGCATCCTAGGTACAGAATGCTAAGGTTTCAATATTATTTTGTCAATATTTCAGAAGCAAAGCGCTCTGTGACACAAAAATTTTTAGTGTATAAGTATTTATATTGTTTGTAGTTAAGTACTGGCGATGCTTTTAATTTGCTAAGTTAAAAACAGTATAGTTACAACCCAAAACTACGAAAAATAGTAGAAACCTTAGAGTAAAAAACGTGCAGAAAATCTCATACAGGTATTTCATTTTGTTCCTGATATATAAGAAAATAAGGAACTTTATATGAAACTTTGACGGTCTGTATTTTGGAAGCGGTGCACTTTAGAAAAAAAAGTTATATAGAAAGAAAGGTTTAATTTTTGTAGAGGAATGCGCTTGCCAAGTATTCTCAGTCATTTTAAAACCACCCTGTATATAAAATTCCGTATCAAACCATGGCAAACGTGAATGTCTATAGGAAGAAATAAACTCAGTGATGGTTCTGGAAACATTGGAAACAACAAGGTGACTGTCTTTACCGATTTTAGAAATTTCTAATAATAATAAAGAATGTTGTCTAAAAGTTGATGAGTGTGGATTCTCATACGAGGTGTTAATTGGGCTATTGCTACATTCTGTTGCGATATTTTGTCGCGACGTTTAGGAAGCTGACTCTGCTTGCGTCTTCAGGTGTTCGCCCTGAGAAGGGCGGTTTGGTTTATTATTTTGCATTTTTAATTTGCTTTTTTCCCCGTAAATTTTCGATCTCACCCGAGTTCGAATCAGGGACAATAATCGCTAATCTGATTACTACGCTGGGTGCTTGAACCACTGAGCTACTGGGGCGGTCTACTTATATAGTTTTATAAGTTCTATATAAGTTGCATCTCCGTAGCTGGATTTGCGCCGTTTGTTGGTGGCGCATGGGTTTTATTTATTTATTAACCTGGCTTATCGGTTCTTTGGCTAGCGCCTCTTTTAGTTTTCTACGAGTTCTGTTCTCCTCTTTGACCACTATTTGTGCATTATCCCATTGGATGCGGTGGTCTTCACCTCATACGTGTTCTCAATTTATCGGTTTCTCCCTTCTTGATGTTATTTTTGTGTTCCTGAAGTCTCACCCGTTTCTTCTATGTATGCCCTACCACACTCGCATGGAACGTTGTAGACATAGTTCTTTGTCTGCCGGTCTTCGTTGCTGGGTTTGGTTTTGGTGATCATTTTCCTAAGCGTCCGCGAGAATTTGAACATCGTGCGTATGTTGTACCTGTTTCCGATTTTTCGGAGTTGATCGGAGACGCCCGGTACATAGGGGATGACAGCTGTGCGTTGTCTGTTCTGTCCTCTTGTGTTCTCGGACGTTAGGTTAGCTGCAGGTATTAAGTTAGCTGCTATAGTATCAGGGTATCCATTCTCTCTAAGGGTTTGAGCTATCATTCCCCTCTCCTTCTTTAGAGTATATTGTTTTCGCTCTATCACATAGGCATCTTGCGACGTCCATTTTCACACTTCTGTGATGGTTGGAGTCGTAATACAGGCATCTACCTGTGTGGGTAGGTTTTCCGTAAAGTTCGTTGTAAACTTGTCCCCGTCCTTTTGGACCAGGACGTCCAGAAACGGTAGTACTTTTTCTGCATCTGCGAGGGTGTAAATGCTTCATAATAGAGTAAAACCCTACCATTAAATAATTTATCTTTCTTAACTAATGCTTAACAAAACAAATTATAAAAATTTAATACACAATTTTACTCTTACTACGATCTTTTTAATTAGTTCTTATATACGTAAATTAGAAAAAGATTGGTATTCAATAATATTCTTGCTGCTTTTTCTCCGTCAATCTTTTACAACAGATTGAAAAAAATAAAAGCTAAGATTTCAAGTGAAGAACAAAAAAACAATGCTAGAGATGCTTCCTCGTATCTAATTTAGCATGTAACTTTTTTACATCTACATAAAAAGCACAAACTAATTTACAAACTCGGAAGTATAACACATGTTGATGGTGACGTAATATGTTTGATGAGATTCCCAGCCTATTTTCAAATTCATTAAGCCAGTAATGGGTCAAAGACATTAAGACGGGCGATAGAAAATGCATTAGCGTCGCCTGAATTAAGCTATTGAGTACTAATACTTTTGCCGTTTAATTAAATAAAAAATTTAAAAATAATTAAGTGGGCAATTAGAGAAAAACATAAATTGCACACGTAACTGTGGTCGTAGATGTTAATAATTCTGTACAAGGATTTATGATGTTACTGATCAACTCATTAGACAAGATTGTTTTTGCAGTATGCGTGTTTGAGATGCGTAAAACGCTTGCAAATGTTATTAATAAATTTGTCAGCTCCAAGATGGTCATTAAAATCTATTTCATAACTAAAATAGCCACATAACCATAAACTAGTTGCATTGAAGCCATTTAATTGAAGCAATATTTTTAATTTAGAAGACCTTTGGCATAGTAATGATTAATGTAAATAATTTTTCAGCCTCATTGTTTAGATAGATTGAATTTTATGCAGATTTATTTTAGTTTTTCTCTGATTAGATACAGATTTCTATGAATAGTTAGATATTTATGCTTTATTTTGAAATGAACGATTAACGAAGAATATGCACATTTTTTATTACATTTATTTTTAAAAGCAGTGACCCAGAGTAAGCTTTAAAATCATCAAAACGTAATTTTGATTAGGATTCTACAAGAAAGAAACTATTATTAAAGTTCAAAAGATTTTCTCTTACGGGAAAACGGCAAAATTCATGATGGCCGTTGCATGGCGTCACTTGTGTCCAGGGCAAGTTTAGGGTTAACTAAATAAATATTAGGAGTATAAAATACCCTAGGCAGTTAAGTCATCACTTGTAATGATATCATATGACGTATACTTTTAGATAAAGCTATGTTATTGTCATTTGACGAAACTGACAACTGAAACAAAAAAAGTAACGATTTATGAAGAATAACTTAAAGGCCAAGGTCCATAAATAATAATATGCTGCGAAAGGTAGGTCATCCTATACACTTCCCCCAACGAGTTCGATCACAAATGGTGGCTAACACCGAAGAATACGTACCTTCAAGAACTATTCAAAATCACATTCAAAACTACCGTTACAACAATCTATTTTTAACACTTTCTTGATTTTTAAGATAAATTGTTATAAAATAATAAAAGTAACATTTATTACGTTAATCTAACGCTAATTTTTTTTATCACAAATGGCTGGTAATAGGATGACCTAGAGATCCCAAATGTAACTTGTAATCTCAAATTTATATTTAGGGATTCTAGGATGACCTGCTTTTTCACAGCACGCCCGATGCCCATTATAATTTATAAACTTTGTTTCAAAACAAGACAAAGATGAAGATATTTATTCAAAGATGTAGAGTTGATTAGGAATCAGAAATTAAAACAACATAATTAGCCTTTTTTACTAAATTACAAGATGACAAAAAAATATGGTTCGGGCTGATTATAGCTCTAGGCTAGTAGAACGATTCTTTTAACAGAAACATTACGTGCATTTCAAGTGTTTTCTGTAAAATATATTGCGGATTATCAATCTTTAAAGTTTACAGTTCCAAATCTTAGGTTTATGATAACACAGAATGAAGGTTTTTGCTTTTCTAGAAAATATTGCGACAAGTCTGAGAAATCTAACCTCAAAAAGCAGCTGTTGACAAATGGAAAGCAATTAACAATAATTTGAGGGAGCCCCTGACTATAAATCTAGTAGCTACAGATTTGATTCCCAGTCGAAGTTTTTCAAGAGGAAAAAAATTGGAAAATGATGCCATCCTTCGAGAGGAATGCAAAGCGGTAGATCCCGTGTGTCTACCGAATAGCTACCGGGATTGAAAAATCTCGGATTTGGCTAAATTTTAGACGGTGGCGAAATGACCGTAGTTAAAGGCGCCCGCAAGACTTTTTCCAGGGGGTGAGGGCAAAATAAAAATTGCCATCCAATTCTCTGCGAGAACTAAATTTCCTTTATATTATTCTAATAAAATAACTAAGTGTATTCAGATAAATTCGTAATTGTTTACCTGTTTGTCATGTTACATGTTACATTTAATTGTTTTTTTTCTAATTTTTATCATAATTATATCCCGAATACGTTTTTAATTTTAATTTTAGTAATTAGTGTAATAATATGAAAATGATTAATATTCTTCAATCTAGAATACTTGCATTGAAAGTTATTTTATACCTACAGTACATTTCTTATGTATATAAATATGTAAATAGGCAACACACACTACTTATAGAGAAATAGCACGATCGTCGCGACCTCTATTGAAAATTTAAAAAACTAGTTTGAAGGTGATCAACTGATCATCAAGCGAATCGTCAGAAGCCATAATAAATATTTTAATCTTCAGGTCTGGAAATTTATAGCCAGCTCTGGCAACGTTGGTTGTAGCTGATAATCACCCTTTCTTCCGCCATTCTGATACATTTTGACAGGGTCTACTGCACCAGCCTTCGCTGCGCTGATATGGCCAGCCCATTGCCCTAAAATTCTGCACTTGCGTTTTCGCCCTTTAAGTAGTCTCTTTTAGTGATGACAGTTGGTTTTCATCAATTGCCAGCAATGTTTGTCACAAAAGAAGTTGCTGATATAAAGGTTATGCTACTGGCATAAATAGGTTAGGTAATCATATGACATCAAACTCATTCTGATGCTGTATAAATAGGTTTAGAATTTATTTGTATGGCAATTTTGTGACGAAAGCAGTTGTAAAATTTTAAAACACAAAGCAAAATATGGTATCATACATTTGGAAAAAATGTAGGGTTGAATGTAGTACAAAGATATATTATTCAAGACTTACTTTACATTTTTAAAGACATGCGAGAAGCTATAAAGCAAATTAAGACAAGAATCATATTAACAGGAAAAAAGCAATCATGCTCCCCTATACCTATAAACGTTTCTTGTTTTTGTTCACAATTTTTTTTCATACTTATCTACATTTAAAAACAGTCACGTATTTTTCAACAAACAACAACCCAAGTGTAATGCTTGGTTCAACGAATTTCTATCTACTCCACTAGGCGCACCTTTAGATGATTCTACTTTCCGTATTGCCATCTCCTTGAAGACATGTCAATATCTGTTTGTATTCTCACAATGTACTTGTGGCCACACAGTTGATGTTCATAGTTATCACGACCTGAGCTGCCACAAAAGTGCTTGACGGTTGTCTCGCCACAGGTTGCTTAATGACTTAATCAAGTGCGCTTTATTACTGTTGATATCTTATCTGTACTTGACTCCGTTGGTGTTTACTATAGCAATGGAAAGCAGCCGTTACTCATTTTATGGAAGTCTGAAAAAACTTTGCTTTGCGATGCCACATGAGCAAATACCTTGGCTGCTTCTTATGTCCCAAACTTCAAAGAAATCTGGAAAAGCTGCGCGTATGGGAGAATATAGCAAAAATTCTAGATATTCTGAGTTTTTTATTTGTAGCATTTTCTATTAAGACTTGTGACCCCTGTCGCATGAGTGAAAAACATCGAAGGAGGACTACCTGACTTTGTCGTATACTCGTACAGCACGTGAAAAGGCTCCTACTGCGCAAACGCAGTCGAGTTAGACGGAGACAGGTGGCCCCTTCGGTACCAGTCTGTCTCGGAACGCTTTCCACTCATTGCACGATACACAAACACCACTTCCAGTATTATTATATTTCAGTGGCCGTTGCTGGTAAATGGTAAAAAGGCCGAATGGGTCGGCCGTACCAAGCGTCTGCAAAGGTTGACGTATAGGCCATAGTTTATACCTATAGGCCATGATTTAAACGAAATTTAGTGCCATCTCTTAGTTGATGATTTTCACCCATTGCCAAATTTTCTAAAATGATTTTCAAAACAAAACCTTTTCGTTTTAAGTTTCAGGTTGTACGGATATCGATATCGGTATAGTATATACTACTACAGTCTGTTTAAATATTATAGAATTCAGAGAAGGCCTTGGCAAGGTATTTTTGTAATAGTGTACTTTGAAGTCTCATTAACAGTTACTAAATAAATATTTATAGATTAAAAGTCTGTCATTTTTCTGTAAACATCAAACATGAGCTCTCAAAAGATAACTATTATTTTATACTTAGTTATTTTCATGTTTTGCCAACTGTTTTCGTAATGGTAAAACATCATTTTACCAATGCTTCTGTCATTTTTACTCATGCTTCTGTCATTCTGTTTTACCATGTCAACTTTACATTTGCTTATTGTTGTAACCAGTGATGTGCGTTGACACGTCAACAATGATTGTTGACATTTTCGTGTCAACAATTTGTCAACAATTGATTTTTCACGTCAAAAATGTCAACAATGTGTCAACAATGTCGACAATGTGTCAACTTTGCAAATAAAGTAGGATTCTGCACATTTTTCGTTAAACCTAACCTGTAAACACAGGTGCTAAAATAAGCTAAAATGTCTAATAAGATCATTAATAAGATGTTCAAGACAATTCAAGAATCAAAACGACTGAAAGGCCCAAGAATAAGAATTTTGATGAATTGGATTGTCAGTTATAAAAGACTGTGACAGTAACTGAAGATGGAAAAGAAAAACCAAAATATTATTTAAATAAAATGGCATTAAAAAACTAAATCCTATGTATTTATTCTTATTTCCATGGAATCAGTAAAATTACAAGTATGTTTACTCATAGCTCCATAGGCCCATACTAAGATTTTTAGTTCAAAAATGTGGGGGCACACTTTATACCTTACAGAATCAGTTAGATCACTCAGAGCGGTTCTTTTGATCTTTCGCGTTCCTGGTTTTTGGTCTGCGCACGCTAAACTGTAGATCGCGCGCTTGTAGGAGAGGTTATATATGCAGCTGATATTCAAATTTCACAATTAATGTAACTTACCAACACTCAACAATTTCACTAATTCACTTACAGAATATGCAAGTTGATTTCATTTAAATAATACAATCTTTTATGAGATTATTTCTTTGAAGGTTAAGGTTAGGTTTTTTATCCTTCTACTTCTGGACAAAAAATAGCGCTCTGCGCATAGACCGCAAGTTTCTTGAAGTGGAAGACAAAATGTAGGGGAAGTGATCCAACTGATTCTGTAAGGTATAAACTATGGTGGGGGCAATTCTAGCAATGTGACAGTTAGTATACATAGGTATCTTAATGCAAAAGATTTTATTAACTGAAAAAACAAATGCTAACATGATGAACAACATCCTAGCATTTATTTTTTTTCTAATCAAAATTATTCTATACGTACATTAGACTTGAACGTACTTAAGCATCTCACAATTCCCTGTGCCTCCTATTTGCCCTCGCATACTTTGAGTCAAATAAAAATTATTGTAATAAACTATTTAAGATTTAAATAATAAAGGAAAACTCAAGTTTAACAGCTTTGCGCATGTGCATTCATAATGTCTAAATTGTTGACATTGTTGACATCAATAAGGTCATGTCAACAATAAGAATTGTTGATGTCGACATTGTTGACACGCACATCACTGGTTGTAACTATGATCATAGCTGAGTATTGTCAAAATATTCAAATTTCTAAATGTTTTTTATATTATTTTACAATGTATTATTTCAAAAACTAAGTATAAAATAAAATATCGTAGTCTACTCAGAGGTAAATTAAACTTTACCCATTCATGAAATTGCCACACTTGCTTGCTTGTGACGCAATACTTCATTCATTAGCAAATTTTCTTTTTTTTAGGTTGAATTTTGTGTACAGTGATTGTAAATGAGTGAGGATGCTTTGAATTTGGCGCCACATTTAAATTATTTTCATGTTGGCACTACTTGTTTACTTTTTGCAAACTGTCAAATAATATAATTTATCTTTTTTGAGGTTATATAGTACTGTTTGTTATTCTTGTTATTATACTTTGTAAACAACACAGATTTGACAGATTGCAAACAGTAAACAAGTAGTGCCAACATGAAAATAATTTAAATGTGGCGCCAAATTCAAACCATCCTCACTCATTTACAATCACTCTGTATGTTGTACACTGCAAACATGTGGTAAATTCAAAACCTACTCTGAACTCTATAATATTGGAATAGATTACGTAGTATATTTAGTTTATTTTCTTTTCTACAATACCTGTCAATGTCAAAATTTCCTAATTTATGTTGGGTAGAAACAAAATTTCCTTTTTTAGAAAACAACAATAAGAATAACCAAGCAAGTGCATATTTTGCAAACTTCAAGTAACGAATGTCCAAAAAGCCCCATAATTGAGTCATTCTTGAAATGGTGAACATACAAAATGAAGCAAAACAAGCAAAAATCATAATGCCACTGTAGGCATATACCTCTTCGGTCTTGATGGAATTTGGTGGTATGGTTGGTGAACGCTGCTGCACGCGGTCGGGAATGGGGAGCGATGGGTGATTGGAAACTTTTCGCTAAAACACTGTGGAATGCTTTAATTAAAAAATTCTCTGTGTATCTGAAGCCAAAATCCTCGGATACGTCAACCTGTTTTCCCAATGAGGCAGCTATTCTTTACACCCACCCTTATCCTCTAATGACGTCATCAATATTTTTAACGGCAACCCCAATTTTTTTACAGATTCCCATTCTCTTAAAATTTCTGCGTACGGCAAGCATATAATTATGTCAGTGGCGTAACTAGAAAGGCGATATATGTGGGGGGGGGGGCAATTGTATTGTCTCAGAAATGCCGCTTTATTAATAACTTTCGTGTTATCTAGTTATTAGTCGTTGTAATGGAATGTTAGCTGATCAAAAGAATACTGACACACAATAATCATTAAAGTAGGTAAACAGTTGATGAATATTATAAAACAATGAATTTTGTAGTTGACAATTTGCCGACAGTACCCAGGTTTCTATCCTTTTATCATTGTGTGTTGTTGTTATATTAATTTAATGTAAGACGGTGCGTTATTTAACCGAAAAACAAAAAAAATCAAAATTTTGATTATAAGCAGACTTCTATGGTAAGCAAGATTGAAAAAAAGTTTTCTGAAAGGGAGCATGTTAGGTGTAATCCCCGACAACACCTAAATGCGGCAGAAGATGTGGAATTAGATATTCTGTTGGAAGTACAAGAAAATCCTTACAGTATTACTCGAGTGCTGGCTCTTAATAATAACAATAATCAAACGTCTGTTGTTAAGTGTTTAAAAAACCATAGATGGCATCCATACAAGGTGAGTTTAGTTCAAGCACTAAACAAAGATGATGCGGACCGTAGGCTTCAGTTTTGTGATAATACGATGGAAAGATGCAATGCTGATCCTGATTTTGTCAACCAGATTATCTTTTCTGACGAAGTGACATTTTTTATCGCTATTTGGGCACCCCAAAACCCACACTGGATGATGGAGGCCCATACTCAATATCCCAAAAAATTGAATGTTTGGGTGGGCATCATCGGCAATAGAATTTCAGGTCCCTATTTTATTGGAAGAACTATTTAGAACTTGAGAGACCATCTCGTTCCTGCTCTAGTCGAGTTGTATCCAATAATGAAGAACCCGATGTTCCTAATACTAATTTGTGGTACCAGCATGATAGAGTACCCCCTATTCTTGTGTTTGTGTAGGAGACTATTTGAATAAAGTGTTTCCAGGTCACTGGATTAAAAGAAAGAATCTGAGACAAAACCTCAGTGATTACCCCAGATATACTTCACGTCAAATGAGTTGATCCAATGACTTGCCTTTTGCCAAGAAGTATATGGGCCCTAGTTTGAACACTTAATTTGATTTGATTTTTTTTAAATTTTTCATTTTGGTAGTTATAATATTTTGTAGTTTGATATTATGTAATTGTTTTGTTTCTTGCTTAATATTTAAAACTGTTTATTTGGCTTTGTTTGTTATTTATTGTGTATTTTTTCTATTGGAATAAATCAGCTTACATAGTTAAGCCACTAACATAATTGTATGCTTGCTGTACACAGAATTTTTAAACAAATCTGAATCTGTAAGAAAAAATGGGGGTTGCTATAAAAAAAAATGGTGACATCATCAGGGGTAAGGGTGGGAGTAAAAAAAAGAAAAACATTTGAATAGATGCCCCATTGGGAAATAAGGTTGAAGTATCCAAGTATTTTTGGCCTCAGATGCATTCCACAGACAGCGTATTTCTTTCACCTTTGGTAATTTATGTCAACATTAATTTGATGAATTAAAAAAAGATAGATATGTTTCATGATCAATTCCAAACAGGTAAGTTTCTAAATATCCATTAATATAAGAATTAAGATCTTTAATATGTTGCCTACCCAAATATGATGTATACTAATAGATAATTGTATAAACTAATCACTTTTCTTGTAATCATGTCTGTTACTAAATACTTATCAAGTTTACAGTACATGTTTTCTATTTGTATTGTGTCAAGTTCTGCCTCATTCCCAGCACTGTATGTATACATCATGTGGAAATATATGATTACAATTTAAAAACCCATGAAAATTCTATTTATAAGTATTGTAAATCTGCTATACCACTTCAGCGTATTATTAAGTTTATTTTTTATATATTCAAATGGTCCTAATTAAAAGATGTTCAATTAAATACAAGCTTTCATCCTCGTTTTACTTTAAATGTTTTAAACTCATTTTAATAATTTTACATCATGGATTTATATCGATTGTGCACATCTGAGTTTTTGGGTTTAATCAGTTTAACAGGACAACAGTTTTCATGTGAAGCCAAATCAAAAACCTCCTTCCATCCTGGCTGCAAAAGATAATGTGATTTTGTAATTAATAGAACTTCATACTAATCCATTTGCTAATAACTTACAAGACATCGATCAATATAGACGTACCTTGACTTACGTTCGGTTATGAGCAATTTACTTATATCACACTGAATTCTATTATTAATTTTTGGTGGCATTGTTATTAAAAGCTAATAAGAGCTAACAATTATACGCAGGTACCAATCTACAATTTATTGAAACTTTTAATGATTGCACAGTAAACAGGTGATGATTGTAGATGAATGAGCACCTTTTTACGTTTAGTTTTTAAATTTTATTCACTTTTATCAATCGCCAATCGCTCATTCAATAATCTGAAAGTTTGGTTTCCCGATTCATTATTCCCACCCTGCGTTCGGTAGCATCTGACAGATATTTTTACTCGGATCGTCTCTTGTTCTTGTCACTCAAATAAAAATTCAGATTTGAGTGACAAGAACAAGAGACGATTTCGAGCAAAAACAGCTGTCAACGCAGGGTAAAAATATGCATGATTGTGTACTGTCAAATTATAGCCAATCAAAAATAAAAGCACATGTTTGTTGCCAACTTTAGTTGGTAATGCTTTTAAACGTCAAAATCATCTAGGGACCCTATAATTTAATAACCTATTTGTTCTCGAAGGGCTAGTGCTATTTTTGTTTATAAAAGTCGTCTAGTTAGTAATACGTCATGCTAGTGGAAATCGTGTATCATCCAAGATTAAATAAGTAAATTTTTTTAAGTATCTCATAGCAAATTCTTGTATTTTAAGTGAAAGATTCCTCACTCAGTTATTGTCTAATAGTGAAAATTATTCTTAGATTACATTGAAATGTCTACGCCAGCAAGACGACGCCTTATGAGAGATTTCAAAAGGTTTGTAATGAATCACCTCCTAAATTATGCTTTGTGCAAAATACCCATAGATAATGATGTAAATTAAAATTACTAAAGTAAATGTACTTGCCCTGACCTGTAATAAAATAATATTGGCCTAATTATTCCAAAATGTAGGTTACAAGAAGATCCACCTACGGGAGTAAGTGGAGCACCTACCGACAATAATATTATGATATGGAATGCAGTAATATTTGGTCCACATGACACACCGTTTGAAGACGGCACATTTAAATTAACCATCGAATTCACCGAAGAGTACCCCAATAAACCGCCCACAGTTCGATTTGTCAGTCATATGTTTCATCCAAATGTATATGCGGATGGAGGAATTTGTTTAGATATTTTACAAAACCGATGGAGTCCAACATATGATGTATCTGCTATTTTAACCTCTATTCAAGTAAGTAGGTCATTGACAAGCCCATAACCTTTACTTGCATATTATTAAGGTCGTGCCGAAAAAGGGCTAAAAGACGTTTCGGTATTTGCATGGTTTTATTTACTTATATTTCGAGTTATCTTCATGTAGAGGAAGTTTCAGGAAGTAATGAAAGTAATGTTGTTATATAAAGTAGTTATGTTTACCTCAAGCTCCGTTTCATTTTCAGTCTTTATTAAGTGATCCTAATCCAAATTCACCAGCAAACTCGATGGCAGCACAGTTGTACAAGGAAAATAGAAGAGAATATGAAAAACGTGTTAAGGCATGTGTTGAACAAAGCTTTATTGATTAGCGCATCTATTTTAGATCTTGTCGCATTGGACATTCGATGCTTATAAATTATTACTGTACTAAAATAATCACAATTTGTGCGTTTCTTTTTTCCTTTAAAAATCTTATTTAATATAGTAAATTTAAGTTATAATTTGTGTTACTTCATTATATTAAACTACATTGAAGGACTTTCTTTTAAATGTCTTCTGTAGTGACATAAATAATTGCAAAACAGAGAACAAATGTTCTTAGGTAGTAATATAAAAAAACTGACTTTAATGTAAGAGTTTTAAAATAAATCATGTTTTTTAATTTCATTCTTCAATCATGATATTTGTGTAAACTTATGTTTTTATTTTGCTGTTAAATTTTGTGTAGGTAGTAAAATGTTAATAATGGCTCGCACGTACATTTATTTATAGTTTAAAAATTGTCCAAGAAATACTATAAACACTGCTTATTTTTATTTTATTAGTGTTTATACCTACTACTACAAAATTATGATAATTACATTAATTATGATTACCTTTTATTTAATAAATCATTGTGAATTGTTATGACTTTTATTGACATTTTATTTTGTAATTTTTAAGCAACGTAGTTGTGCACTGTTCATCTCTCTGGATGACGGTGACGAGCTAATTAAATAGTGGTAGAGTAACCAATCTCAATATTTAACCTAAAATTTAGTTTGTAGTGTCTTTTGTGTTCAAGTTAACTTTCAATTTTATACTGGTAATATAAGCAATGTTTGCATAAGGATGAAAGGTATTTCTGATAGAAAGCATTAATTTTGAATAAAAATGTTTATACTATAATAAAAGAATTAACCTTTACTTTATATCACAAAGAAATAACTATTCTAAAAATAGATAATTAAAATTTCAAAGATTGTGTATTACGATCTATTATTAAGCAGTTTTGTTTATAATATCTGTTATAATCAGCAGAATTAATCTTGGTGTCATTCCAGGATCGCACACCAGTGAAGCATCTTTACTAAATATAATGGCCCAGTTTCTACTTTCCTTTCTAATGAAGCTTCTTTAAAATATAGCTTTATCTGATCTAACAAGAAGAAAATAGACAAAATCATATGCCATGGTGGTTTGGGAACATTTAAATTTAATCATGAGAACATAAACCGACTCAATATTTTTAATGCAAGTTTTTTCATGATTGTCTTTACTCATAGAAAACAAAAATCTGGGTAGAGTGTATTTCAGTGGTGTGACTATGAAGTAACTAGTTGGTTGATGAAAATAGCAGTGACAGCTGGTGACAACTTCAGGTTAGGCCCCTGAAAAATATTGAAATAATATTTTGATAGTTACCTATGAAATCTCCAGTTCCAGACATTCATACTCCCGGTTGAATAAGCGTTTTTAAAGTCATTATTAGTTAATGCAATGTTCACTTTAAAATCTTAGCAATATGATTGGCGAATTTTAAGTTGACCATAAATTCTACTACTTCTGATTGGCCAATGATGGTTTTAATTTGATAATACAGTTAAGAATGGTTCATGCAACCTGGGTCAATCCTGTTAAATGACATGGCACTATTGGCAAATATACTTAACCTTAAAGACTGTGTTTTTGTAAGATATCATCTCCTTTAATGCCTTCTTGCTATTTAGAGAAAACTAGATTAAATCTAAAATAGGCAGTGGCAGTATTTATGTAACAGATAGTAATTTTTGTATGTGATACTTGCAATTAGTAAGTGTCACCGTCAGGTGATGTCAAAACTTGAATTTTGGGTTTTTCAAAGTATCTCAGAAATGACTTACGAAATTTTACAACTAGCAATCAAAATTTCTATTTCACTATTTTCGTCAATGAACTATACTCTATTCAAATGATTTTATAGCCAATACTTTTCATTTGTTAGTTTTTTATCAGGGGTCTGAACCTAATCGAAAACCGAAAATAAGCGCTTGTTTTCAGTGAATGAAATCGAAACAGAAACAAATATTTAGAAAAATTAATGAACATGATTGAAACTGAAAGCCATATTTCAATTCTAAAGAGCTATATGGTTTTTTTTTTGTTTAATTTTGGTCTTTATTGAACTTAAGGTGAAACAGCTATTTTTTTCTTAATTCCGGTTATGTCACATGGTGCTTCTTAATATTTATAATGCTAAAAAGCAATATTCTTTTGGTTAATTGCAGTCTTTAGTAAACTGCATTTAAAAATAAGAATAAGAATATAAACTATCAAGATTACGTATTAAGTGAGACAATGCGACACTACATCAGCAGTGTTTATTATAAAAACGATAAATTGAACTACTTAGCAGCGCTTCATTGTACAGTGTGAATAAAAAGTAAGGAACATCGATGCTGGAACTTTTATTATTGGTTGTACGAAAAAAGGTTGTTAATGGGAGTTTGATGTCTGAATGTTTGCCACCATTTAATGATCTTCAATTTTTTTCTGATATAGTTTCAGGCTGTGACATCATCAAAAAGTTTTTTGCAGGGGAACCCATATTTTGTGTGACGGAATTAGATTTATTCCATTTTCTCTTTACGGTCTTATGAAAACATGTCAAGGTTCCTTAAGAAGTATCACATTTAACATTTAAGTGTGCTGTTCGTGGCAACTTTGAACTGTCATCTTAAAGAAAAGCAAATTAGTTTATTAAAACAACCAAAAACATTGTCGTTGATATTCAAACTGTTCACCACTAATCGCCTGGTAATGAGTAACTATTAGAAAAACCATGTATTGCATTCTGAACCACTTCAGCTGATATTGCCCGTATTGTTCACAGTTTCAGCATCAATGTTCCTTACTTTTTATTCACACTGTATAATTAATTATTTATATTTTGTAAGACTGAGAAACTACGTTTAATTGTAAGACAGATGTTTTAGTATTAATATTAAACACTGGAGTTCAATAAATGAGCAGATAATGGAATTTGGAGCTATCTTTGGCTTAATTATCTCTTGTAGTAAGCATTTTTTAGTACTACAATTGATATCCTCTTGGTTCACCTTATCTGTTACACTCTGTAATATTCTATGTAGACACATATAGTGAGTTAATTCTTTTTAATATCTACTTGGGCAATCATGCATCAAACTTAGAGTGACATAACTAGTGAAACAAAAGGATGAAAGTAGTACAGACGAAAAGAAATCTAAAAGCATTTTCAATTGTTTGTTTTGGATCTTCACAAAATTAAATAACAAAGAGTGAGAACATTTTAGAAGATCCATGTGTTGAAATGGTTACAAGTAATGTGAAGACCATTCTGTATAATTCAAGCCTTTGGTTTTAGAAAAATTCTAGATCCACTACAGCATTCCCATTTTACGAGTCCTCCCCTGAATAGGCAACACGTCTTGCAATTCAAAGATATGTTTGTGTAATTACAGATTTTAAAAACTAAATGGATCATGTTTGTATGGTTTGTTCATACTATGGTTTGTTTTCTATAATGCATACATGTAAATGTCAAAATTCCTCAATTTATGCTGGTTAGAAATAAGATTTTCTTTTTTAGAAAACACTATGAATAATTATAAATTTTATAAAACATTGAGAATTTAAAATGAATAGGTTTGTACAAAAGTTAAACAGGAAATATAACCAAACAAATGCTAGGATTCGTAAAATGGGCATAGGTACTGTATAATAAAATATACGACTATCATAACGTATTATATTATGACATATGAGTCATTCTACCTCAAATCGCACAATTTTTGAAGAAAACTGACTTTCATGTTTTAGATTCTACTAAAGTTTCTTTAACGTTTTTCTAAGACAAAAGAAGAGATACGTAATTTTTATACCTGCCTAGGCTCACTGTTGTAATTATCCAGAGTCAAAGTTTCCAAAAATTTGTATGTGCTGTTCTCTTTAAGTGTGTATATCTTTCAATCTATTTACAGCAGGCTCTTGCAATTTAGCTTAATTTAAAGGGGGAGAAGTACCTTTTCATAACATGTACTACACAACAGTCAAATTCATATTTAGTTACTGTGATTTCCAGGACATTTTATTTTATAAAATTAATTTTCAACATTAACCCAATGATTTGAAATTCCAAAAAAATATGTACTACATATTTATTCTTTCAAGTTTATTCTATAAGCTTGCAAAAAATCCAGATGGAATTCCTACCTTAGTGGGTGATTACTTATTGACCTTCGTGCTCCCAAAGACAAAATAGCACTGCAGCATCGTGAGATGCACAGAGAACACAATTACTCCCTTCTATTTGATTTTAAATTAAAAATAGGCTACATTGCTAATCACTGTCTACATCTAGCTGCTATTAGAAAAAAAACTATAAATTACATCTCTCATCATCAAAGAACATTACACACAGAATCAAGTTTAGACAATGTTTCTTCTTCACTTTCGAAGAAGAACTGTTAAACATTTAGGACCAGTTTATAGAATTTGGTGTTGTTGCAAAACTCACCTTTAGCGTTGAGATTAGGTCCTGTCTTGGTTGAAAATTAGCTTTTACCATTAATCTTTTAGAAGTACATTTATGTCTAATAACAAATAAATAAATCAGGATTTTAGAAAATGCACGTTTTTGGTTTTCACCCTGTATCTTTGAAACGGGACAGATATTTGTCAATGTAACCATGGATTATTCATTGGCATATAAATACGAAACTTTTCCCCATTTAACCAACCTTGTATCTATTACTGTTTCCAATATCCTCATGTAGGTTATTTTAAAATGGACACACTGTATAGTAATAAGAAAAGTTATAACTTCCTACGTTTAGCCACAGATTAAATAAAGGTCGGATATTTTGCTTCGACAAATTTGTGGATTCTATTGCTTTCTCTGTCTCTCAAAGCAACTCCCAGAGCTTGCTATTTTGACATGTACTGCGCAAGCAGCACAGCTTGGTATGCGCTTTTCATAAAACGCTCGTAAAAGAGTAGGCGTGGTAAACTCCCAGAGCTGCAAATGTAAATGTGCAGCGACAAAAAATGGGAACATTGGTGGAATAGGGAGTGAAATATCTGACCTTTCTGGCTTCGAAGCTTCAGCCAGTTCTTCTTCAACTTTTTCCACTAGCAGCTCAGTTGGATCGTCTTCTTCATTTTCATCAGGTATAATGTCCGCTGTATGTCCACAAGTTTGCCCAGAGCAGTGTTTACGTTTACAAATGATAGAACACCTGAGTCCGGCCTTTCTACAGCGTCAGGCCTTAGTGCAGTGATTCTCAACGTTTTTTTCGTCACGGCTCACTTTTAGTAATTTAAAAATTTGGCGGCACACTAACGATAAGATAGATTTAAAAGAATTTTACTAAACTAGTATATAGCTTTGTTTGGGTTAAATCTAGAACCAGTCCAGAACTGCAATAGTCATGCGCATTGGTTCAGTCAGTCCCCGCTACGAAGGTAGAACCAATCGAACTACTTGTCTGACTTCGCTTATGTATGGGTATTCGTAGTGGTGGCACATTTCAAAAATCTCGCGGCACACTAAAGTGCCGCGGCACAGTGGTTGAGAATCACTGCCTTAATGTATCCTTTATTGCAGTGACAGGAAATGAAAGTCAGGATTGACTGAGGAACTGTATCCCTGGCGGTTTTAATAGGAATAAGTCCTTTACTATCCTTCCTCCATCCCCAGTACAGAGGGTTTTTCATTTTGCTCATAAATATCTGGACTTGGTGATACGTGCGAAAGACATGGTACAAGTTCATAGCAGCATCCTGTGTCGATGGCAGCTTTGCAAGGTTGAACTTGCTGTCAGTAGCAGATTTGGAGAAGAGCTGATAGCGCAAAGTATTTAATGTTGTTGCCTTGTCACCGCCATAAATATGAAGAAGTATACGTTTTTCTGCCTCGGCGATGGTTGAAACACTGCCATCAAGATCCCTGAAGATGGTTGCAAGTTCATGCAATGCTGGTTTGTTTTGGAACAGAGTGCAGAATTTGGTTTTTTCAAAGCGGGAAGACGTGGGGTTACACCCACTCAAAGCATTAAGAAGAAGGAGATTTTCAGGTACTGAGTACTTGTAGGATGATGCAGAGAACAACAGGTTTTCGGAAATAAATGGGGGAGATGTTGAGTCAAACTTGCCAAAAGAACTAGCAAATCAATGTCCTTCTCGATAATTTCTACAGAATCATACCCTGCAGCGGGCATACAGCAGATGTTACAATAAGCATATCAGCGTAACTATCTACCTAATAGTTCTATAAAAACATGTTTCGTACAAAATTTATAGCAATGTAGTGCTCTACAACTTTTAATCCAAACTTTTTCCTCTGTAATGCGTTGGTAAAAAGATATTATCCAGAAACTGAGAAAAGTTCGAAATTTTGATGGTTTTTGGGGCCCCCCCTTGGGTACTGATATGCACAACATATTCAAAAATTAGAACTACATAACCTTTTGCAAGCAAAGGCCCCTTTTTCAGCCTCTATTCCCTGAACTATCTAACGAGTCTTCTGTCTTATATGTGACATACTTTTAAGTACACTTTGTATTCTTTGCAACTTCTGATAGGGATGCATTTTTTTGTCAAAGTTCCTTTTTTGTTCCGCTACATTATGGGAAGAAAATGTGGAAGTAGAAGCCTGCACAGGCGGGGTTTCTAGTCGAGCCTTTACGCTATCTGGATTAAGGTTCGGATCGGGCCGGGACTCAGTTTAAAAATTTGTCGGGCTTTTCGGACCTACGGATCGTTCTGGTCGTTGGGCCTTTTGAGCTTTTCGGCCCTTTGGATCTCTCAGATCTATCAGGTTGTTTGGATCTCGCGGGCCGTCTGGTCTTTTAGACTTCTCGGCTTTTCGGGTCTATCGGGCCATTTAGACCTGTCGGACATGTCAGGTCATACGAATCTGTCGGCCTTCTTGGACTTCTCGGGTCTGTCGAATCGTTCAGATCGTAGGGCTTTTTTTAGACTTCTCGGCCCTCCGGGTCTATCGGGGTGCTTGGATTTGTCGTCCTGTCGGACTGCTCAAGCCCGTCAGGCTATACGGGTCTGTTGCAATGTTAGGGCCTGTCGGGCCTTTTGGACCGTTCGGGCTGTTTGGACTTCTTGGCCTTCTGAGCTTTTCTGTCGGACCGATCGGGCAGACCAAGAAGTTACCGGGCTTCTTCGATCTGCGTCAAGTTTGTTCGTAGTCTGGCCGGCCCGGGCCCGTCGTATAAATTTAGGATCACTGTTGTTTTCTGATTGTGCATTGAGCTATTTGAATAGAGAATTCGATTCCCTCTTATCTTTGCTAGACATTGTAAATAAAAGAAAAAACAGGAAATCCTATTTTAGATCATTCAAAAGCCTATTTTAGGTCGTTATTTGTTTCTTTAGGCATTTAAGCAAAATAAAGTTTCCTCCATATAATAGCATATTTACTAAAATGTGCATATTTACTTACTATCATAATTAAAGTGCTTATTAGAGACCTGCACAGACTGGATTTTTTAGTTGGGCCTTTTCGCTGCTCGACCCTAAGCTGGCGTTTGGGTCGGGCCGGACCTCAGTTTAAAAGTTGATTGGGGTTTTCGGACCTACGTAGGGTCAATTGGGCTTTTCGGGTCTACGCTTTCAGGTCGCTCGGGCCTGTCAAACCGTCTGGACCTGTCAGGCCGTTCGAGCGTGTTTGACCGTTCGGGCCTATTAGTTAGTCCAGGCCCTTCGGACTTGTCGGGTCTCTCAAGTCGCTCGGGCTTATTGGGCCTGTCAGGCCGTTCAACCGTGTTGGATCGTTTGAGTCTCTCGGACTTGTGAGACTTGTCGAGCTTATCGGGTCAGTCGGGTGTTTCAGGCCGTTATTTTTGGACTTATCCGAATCGGGCAATTTTCATACTGCATCGGACCGACATCTTTTTCATTTTATCCCGGGCAATCATTATTTTCATACTGAACCGAAAAGGAGGATCTTCGTATACAACTAGATGAACTTTTCCGTACTTGAACAAACGTTATTTTCGTACTGAACCGTACCGATAACTTTCTCTTATTGAGTCAAACGATCGTTATTTTTGTACGGACTGTGGCGGGCATTATTTTATACTGAGCCGAAGTGGAGGACTTTCGTACTTTCTTAGTTGGGCTTTTGTGCGGTGTGGCTCAAAGCTCTTGTTTAGGTCGGATCAGGTCTCAGTTTAAAAACTTATCAAACTTTTCGGCCCTGTCGGGCTGTTCGAGTTTTTAGGCTGACAGCCTTCTCGAGCCAATCAAGAAATTACCGGGTATTTTTCATGCCGTGCCAAGTTTGCCCTTAGTCGGGCCAGGTCTTGGAATTTCGGCCCGTCTAGGGCTCTAATAAATACATGCTTGAGCTGAACGACTTTAAAAATGCTTTATGCAATCGGGGATTAGTCTGTTGCATATAGACGTGTGTTGTTAAACTAAGTTTTAGACTTAAGAATGTGCTTTGAAAAATGAGTTTTACATTTCTATTCTGTACTGTCTGTCTTGCCGAAAAAAATTATATTGTACCTGCGGAGGCCATGATGATGTATCGCGGCATTCATCGAAGTATCCCATATCTGAAATGTACGAAGTCTGTTTAAAAAGCAAACAGACACGACTACCGTTTCATAAAATCCCCGAGGAGGTAAAATCCAAGAAGTTATTGGAGGTGGTTTCGACAGATATTTGTGGCCCGATAAGCCCAGTCACACATGATGAAATGAGGTATTTCGCCACTTTTATAGATTATTACTCCCATTTTTGTGTGGTCTATTTGCTGAAAAGGAAGGGTGAGGTTACTACTGAAAATTTGGAGGATTACTTAAACGCAATCGATGCTAAATTTGACACAAAATTGAGAAGTTAAGGTGTGACAGTGGAGTATAGTTCTAAAGCTTTCAGGGAAATTTGTCGAAAGAAAAGCATAGAGATTGGATATACAGTTCCCAGAAATTGTCCGGTGCCTAATTATTAATTCGAATTTAGGCAAGGAATTGCAGTGAGGGGAACCAATAAGAACATATCTGCCTATTTAAAAAATAGAAAGGAAACCAGCGTTTTACCAAATAAAATCACACCTGCTGACATGTGGAATAATCGAAAACCAAACATATCAAAAATTAAACTATTTGCACAGATTAAATAAAGATCAGATATTTCACTTCGACAAATTTGTGGATTCTATTGCTCTCTCTCTTTCAAAGCAACTCCCAGAGCTTGCTATTTTGACATGTACTGCGCAAGCAGCACAGCGTGGTATGCACTTTTCATAAAACGCGCGTAAAAGAGTAGGCGTGGTAAACTCTCAAAGCTGCAAATGTAAATGTGCAGAGACAAAAAATGGGAATTGGTGGAATAGGGAGTGAAATATCTTATCTTTATTTAATCTGTGCTATTTGGATGCACAGCTCATAATTTGATACCGAAGGAAGAAAGAAGCTCAAAACTTGATTCCCGAAGAGAGAAAGTAGTCTTGGTCGGGTACACAGAAAATGGCTACAGACTATCGAAGCCAAGTGAAAGAAAACTTATACATGGAAGGAACATAATTTTTGATGAATGTAAAACTGAAAAAGAACAAGTATCTCAGAAAGTCCGAATCCGAAGAGAAGAAAAAAGAAACGAGACGCGAAATGAAGAACAGAAAATACAAACACTGTTAGATCAGACAAATGAAAGACGTCGATATGAAGACGAAGAAAATCAAAACGGAGATGGTGACGAAAAGCAGAGAGAAGACGGAGAAAATAGTGACGAAAATCGAGATGGAAAAGAAGAAAGAAATACCGAAACAAGAACAAGAACTCCAAGAAAAGGGGCGGGAAAACCGCCAAAATACTTGAACGATTTTGAAACAAGTATGATGGCAGCACTGTCAACGGGCAAACTTGATTGCAGATGTGTCCCAAAGCTATGAAGAAGCAAAGAAAGAAGCCATATAAACGAACAGCTCAACTCCCTGAAAGAAAATGACACCTGGGAGCTCGTGAAACCTCCACAAGACGAGAGGTTGATAGATTATAAATGGGTTTTTAGAGAAGCTGTTAAATGGGAAGACAGTAAAGAAAGCTCGCTTTTGTGGCCCAGGGTTCCAAGCAATATAATTTAGAGGACAACTACACTCTGGTGGAACGTATGGTAACATTAAGACTATTATTAAGTTTATATGTATATTGAACATGACATGTGTATTCAACAACTTAATGCCAAATCTTTTTTTCTGTACAGACATTTAAAAAAATAAGCTTTTATGTTCCCCCCAAAAATTCGAGGTTTAGATCTAGTTTGCAAATTAAAGAGATCTTTCTACAGACTTAAGCAATTGCCAAAATGCTGGTACAAATGCTTGGACGAAAAGCTGGTTTCTTTTAAGTTTTCATAGATCTAAGAAGGATGCATGCTTGTATTATAGGAACCATATTTCTTTATTAATATAATGTCTTTTTTTTTGGTGGGCCACTTCAATTGTTGAGCAGTTTATATGTAGATGATATAATTCTGTTTTCAAACTCACTTGAAGATCTCCAATCTGTCAAAAATAAATTGTCAAAAGAGTTTGAAAATGAAAGGATAACGTTTCTGTGTTTAGAAATTAAAAAGCAGAATAAAGAACTTCAAGTAACTCAAAAGGAACTAATCAAAAAGGCTTTAAACAAACGCAAGATAAAAGACTGCAAAGGTTCATGGTTGCCTATGCAACCCAAAATGCAGTTAGAAAGCAGCACGAAAAACTACAATGAAAACTATCCCTATCATGAATTAATTGGATCTCTATAATGTACATAATGTTGGGATCAAGGCAAGATCTAAGTTACAGTGTAACCATTTTCAGCCAATTTCAAAATTGCTATAGTGAGAAACACTGAAAACATTTAAAGAATGTTCTCAGGTGCCTTAGACACACGCAAAGCTTTAGTTAAGTCTTAAAAAGCACTTGCATCCCCAATCTTCTCTCTTTTGCTTGCAAGCTATCATCAATACAATATTGCTCTAAATATCAATATATCCTTAATATCATGTTTAACTGTGTCTGATTGTAGATAAATTACAAGAATTATAATAAATAGTGGAAATCAATAGATCAACACTTTATTGTCATAAGAAAAACATAATTAAAGTTGCAGAATTTATTGAATGACTAATTGTACATCATTACATTTTATACCTATCAGTAAAATAAAAGTAATAATAATAATAATAATAATAAAATCAGTAGTAAAATTTATACAAGAGAAAAATACATAAAAAATAATGTATTAACATTCTACCTTACGTACATACTATATGACTCAAGTTCAGTGATTCGAATGAATAATTGTTCCCAAACTTAAAAACTAAATGAAGAAAGTATTTATATAAGTATACATAATTATCATATTAATATCGAAATATCATGAAATAGTATTAATATTTCGTTCGAGTCGTACTTTGGTTTAATTATTTACAAAATCACAAAAAGCATTCAGTATATACATATAGAATTAGAGTGACAAAAGAAAATATCAAATAAATACCACAAATAAATCATTATTATAGAAAAGTAGGATAGATCTTTATTATCCATGAGATTAAAATTAATACCAATTTCCTTACATTTACAATCTTACGTTATAACTAGACAGGATATAACTTGTTTTCTGTAAGCAGCTTGGATAAAACAATTCAAAAATTGTTAGAAGTGGATCAGATTTAATAAAACATATGTTTATCAAGGCCTCTCATGCTATTTATGTCTATGGTTATGGTTGTTATTTTTCATTTCAATAACATATTGTACAATACTTATTGATAAATTTTAATACTTTTAGTTTTTTTTTATCATGTTATATAATTATCTTGTGTTATATGCATTATGACTTATTGCAATATAAGCAAAATAAGGAAATTGCACACTGACAGACTTCACCACCACATTTGTTTTATTTTAATAAAACAATATAAAGCGAGACTAATGACAATTAACGATTATATACACAGCACTTAATTCAAATTTGAACTATAACATTATCTTTAATATAAAACCACATATACACAAAATATATTCCACATTTATTGCAATTAAGTTAATTTTTAGATAAATACAAGGAAAGATTAAAGCAGAAAAGAAACAGCAAAAGCTGGATCCTTTAGGTATTAACAAGGAATACCTGGCCCATGCATGCTTAACGTGCGTGCTTATGAAAATTGCATGAACCAACAACAAAAAAATAAAAATGGCATGGTTTGGTTCACACTTAATTACTAAAATGAAATGAAAATGTGCAAGATTTTAAGCCACAAACAAGCCTAAATTGTTAATTATGATTAGACATGACGTGACTTCTTTAATAAATTGAGAGTGTACTAATACTTTTGTTTTACATGGTCTTGGACATGTAAAAACATGTTACAAGCATGCAAAGGAAGGAAACATGGAGATGTTTTGTTAGTTATAAGTTACAAGTACCAGAACCAATACTAACTAAAGCTACGGTAGCATAAAAACATGTTATTTAAAGGAATGGATTTAGTGGATAGGTAAAGTCAGTTTTCCGTACTGTAGTGTAAAAGTAATAGTACACCATACTACACCAAAATTAAGAGAGAACCAATCACCAAATAAAAAGTTACCAAAGCAGAATAATTATTTGTAAATAAGTTTATTGTTAAAGCGTAGAATTTTGGTTAAATTCCAATAAAAGAAGAATATTTTTTGCATTCGACAGGGATGAGTAAGGAAAGGTACTTTTAGTTATTTGTGGATATTAAAAGCTGTTTATATAAAATATGTTATAAAGATATTCTGATCCATAGATTCATCCCTGCACATCTAAGTACCACAATCGAAAACAACCATGCAATCAAAAAGTATTTGTAAAAATAAGTTAAAATCTCATCATATATATAATAATAAATAACACAAATATCTATTCAACGCAACATTCTATATGATACTGTATGTATAAAGAACTTATCTCTACACTAAAATCTAACACTATAGCAGAAGCCCAACTTACGTTACGTATATTTTACATTAATTAAAGCAACTTATTTGAAACTAATAACAATAGGCTAGGATACTAATATAAATAATGAAATGCCTACATGGATCGACTATCAAAAGAACAAGTTTTTTAAGGACATTTAAAACCTCCCAGCTGCAAATCACAATTCCAAGTCTATACAGTATTTTCTTTTAAGGCCTTAGGCTTTCAGTATAGATAAATGTTCATTGAAAGCTTAAGGCGCAAGCTTACTTTCAGAACCTTCCCGTGTCCGCAATAACTGCTGATCTTGGAACTAAACCCTTTTGAGTACCTCGACAACACAGTAACCATTTCTCATCTACTTCTAAAATTACTTTAAGGCGTTCTCCTTCATTGTACGATAGGTGTCCACTTTCTGTTGGTAATCTATGGGATAATGTTCGTACCATTCTGTAAAGCAAAATTATTTTGTAAACAATAAAATTAGGATATTAATAATTAAATATATTCGTACTTAGAATTTTGTGTCTGTACTGTTGGTTTTCGTCCTAATGAACTAGATACAGCTCTACGAGGTTGAGCAACTTTGCTATTTTTGTTTTGAGTGGACACTGGTTTATACGGTAAACTACTTGGTCTAGCAATGTGCTTTGGAGTTTCAGTATTATTCTCTAGTTGGTCAAGTCTACTTGTCCTACAAATATTTTTATTTAAAATTTAATAATCTACAATCTAACTAGATATGTTTACCTTGTATTTACATTTATCTTCTTGCTAGATCCATTTCTGACTAGATTATTTCCACTTGGAGTTTTGACGATACCACTGACTGTTTTCTTATTATTACCAGGAGGTGTAATCACTTTTTTCGTAACTTTACCAGTTTTATTTGTCGGTGATACAACAGGAACTGGAATACCCGATGGTCGGACAGGTGATGTAACAGGTCTAGGAATCTTTGATTTATTAACATGCGTTGGTGATAACGGTGGTGAATTTGATGAATCCTTTCCACTTAACATTTCCCATTTTTGCTGCAACTTTCTAAATCTTTTTCCATTCAGTGGTTTCTCATCAGACAGATTAGAATCAAGTGATTCTGGACCATCCTCAGCGAATTGTGGAATTTCTTCATTCGAATTACTGCTATTGCTTTTTTCTTCCTGTCTATTGGTTTTGTTCATTCGATTATTACAGTTTTCTAAACTGTCTGTGTATTCCTCTTCCGTGTCTTCATGTGCTAAACGATCATACGCTTGGTATAATTTTGAAGTTAAGGAAATACCTGACCAACGCTTTCTTGCAACACTGGTAACATCTTCACCTAATCTAAAGTTAGGTTTACTTAACACTCCTGGTTCTACACATGATCTAGGTCGTATTTTATCAGACTTATATTGTGTTTTGGTAGAAGCTGAAGAATTCAGTAAATCTGGCAATGATGGATCTGTTGTTTGTTCTGGTGAGAAATGCCTTACTGTTGTTGCTGTTGACACTTCTTCAGTATCCGAAATTGAATGCGCTGAAATACTTTGAATAGAATGAGCCAGTTTCATAAGATTCCATTGCTTCAGAGTTAGATTAGTTGGTGAAGGCGCCTGTTAAAAAAATAAAAATTATTCTATAAGATCTTATAAAGATTCTGTTCAACATTCAAAATTGAAAGTCAAAAGTGGTTCATTAAAGTGAACAGATATTAAAGTGTTAAATTATAATAATTGTAAACAAACGATTTCTAATTGCAAGAACACTTTTAAAAGAAGAGTCTTATTTTTACCTTGACATGTGTAGGACTGAGAGGTTGTTGATACGAATCCATTCTTTTCAAACTTTGGTGCAGCTGTCGGTATTCAAACAGTAAATCAAACTGGAAAGGTAGTAAAGCTAATGGTTCCAAAGCTGATATTAAGGTGTCCAATAATCCTCTTACAGCAGCACCTCCTGTATGAGCAAGGATAAGCAATGAGTCACTGTTATAATGCTTCTTTAAAACACTTTCTCTCGTCCTTAAATAGCTCATCCAAGCATCTAGTGATCTGACATTTAACAAACCAAAAACGAAGGCATTAAATTTGACTAGACCTTCAGTAATTGCATCTTCACTATTAATACGCATAACTAGATCATTAAGAGCTTTTGTTAAAGGACCTTGTTGCGCCGAAGCTTCAACCACTTGCCATACTGAATTAGAAATTGGACCAAACGATGTTTCCAAATTAGGTTTTAAGCCGTCACTTAATACTGCATAGATGGCAGGACATAAACTGGACAAGGCAATTTTTGCACATGTTGGATTATAGGTAGAATCTCCAAACGTCATTAACTCAGCTTGATTGCTTGCAGGTGAAAAATGATGAATTAATTTTTCAACAGAATCAGTGACGGCACTAATGAGAAGTCTTTTCTGATTGAGATCGTATGTTTGCTGTCTTATATGAAGAGGTGTAGGGTGTGGACTAGAATAACGTTCTGGACTTACTTCTCCTTCTTCACATATTGGCATGTCTGCTAATGGTTTGTTCTGAAAAAATAAATAAGTAAATAAAGATTCCAGTAAATTAACCAACATTAATCTTTATTTCCATTATACTAAATTATTGATCTTACCTGATAATGCCTTTGATGAGCAAACGCTGAAGCATTCGGTGAATTATTTGGCGGTTTTACTTCAGAATTCTTTGGTAAAACATTGACTTTTTCAGCAAAACTAACACTTTTCTTTCCACCAAAATGTTCAGCTCCTTCTTGATTTATCTTCAATGCCAAAAACCTACTAACACACGATCGTAACTGCATAACTCCCTCTTCATCAAGCTCTTCTGGATCAGAAGATGATATCCCACTCATTTTAAGATATTCTTCCAACTGAGCAAGTTCCTCACAACTAATGTTTGATAACAGAATATCAGTTTTTGGATGGGGTGGTATTGGTATTCGAAGGTGTGGCTCAGGTTGTTCATCTAAACTGCTACTGGACGTTCCTGCATCGACACCTTCATCCTCAGTTTCACTCAAACGTTTATTCCTTTGATAATAATACTGATCTTGTAATGAATGACGTTTATGTGAAATTTCTTCAATAATTTCATCTTCTGTTACTTCAAACATGCTGTATCTTTTTGGCTTCTCGTTCTTACGAAGCTTGGCATTCTCTAAACTTTTTCGTAAAATACCTAAAAAGAAAGAATGATGGATATCTTTTAAAAACATATAAATCAATAAAATACCTTTTGGTAATGGAGGTCTTGGTGGTACTATTTCTCCTTTTTTGTTATGCTCGTGTGATAAACTAATAGATCTTTTAGGCAAAGGAGGAGCAGTTGTTGTTATTGATCTTTGACGTTCACTTGTCATTAAGCTAGCTTCAGAGCTAGTTACACTATCGTAGCGGTACACAAAAAGAGGATTAAAGTTGCTTGTAGGAGCAGGACTATTTTGCGAATCCGTTAACAACATTGTAGATGAACCACGGTAACCAGAACTTGGTTGAGTAGCTGTACTTGAACTAGATGATAAATTTGTACCTTGATCTACACTACTTGTACGTTCAAGCGTAGCACAATCACAACTAGAAGGCCTCATCTTTCGTCGAACTGGCGGTGAAACACAAAATGAAGGTTTGTATTTTTTTAATAGTTCATCCTTTGTGTTAATTTTCTGAGCAATTTCAGGTACATCTGCTAAAATTTGTCGATATTCATTTGGAAGCAAGAAATTCAAAGAATCCCAATCTTGAACATGCCCAAAGCCCTTCTTTTTCAAAGCTTCAACATCATTACAACTAAATGGTCTGCTTTTAACAGATGGAGTTTTTGAAGGAGCCTTTTGTGGCATTAAAAGTATCTTGGTTATATCTTCTTGTTTCTCATTTAAAAATTGCAGATCAGGTAAAACATAATTTGGATACAACACGTACACTGGTTTTTCAGCTTCTCCCTCTTTTTGTAATTTATTTAGAAATGATGGTTGTATAACTTTTACACAATCTTTGGCATTATTACAGTTTAGTTTATATGGTGCATTTATCAGATTCTTATCAATATAACACGATGTTTGCATACTCTTATTCATCAAATGCACAGGGATTTGTGTAGCTGTTGTTTTTGGAGGTTCTGTTATGTAATCAGTGCGATCTGTAGGTGAGAAGCTTGATAAACTTGAAGAATCAGAAGATAAACTCACTCCTAAGCTATTGTTACGTCTCGTCTGGGTACCATGAATTTTTAGTCTTCGCCTTGGTACTGGTACCGTTAGTTCATTATGTTCTATACTGTTATTATTATTAATATTATGTTTATTATTTTGATTTTGCTCATTTTCATAACTATCAACGGAATCCAATTTAGATATGCTTTCAGATAGTTGTTCTACAGATTCGCTTCTTGAAATATCTTCATCTTGCTCTTCAATAATTAAATCATGAGTTCTCATACTGTTTTCATTCACTTTTTGATCAAGCAATAAACTATCTTCAAAGCAATTTGGTTTTGTTTCAGCATGAATTAGCGGTTTACCTTCCAGTGACTCGTTACTTGCACCTGATTGTGTAGGCCAGTTCTCACTTATCGAAGATTGATCCATTGCTGTTGACATTCCTAAAAGCCAACATACAAATTGATACCAATAAAAGATTTTATAAGATGCTAATTTACCTTCTGCACTCATACTTTTTTGTTTCATAAATAATTTAACTAAATTAAAATTGGGCTGCTGCTGCTTGTTTGATTCACTACTGCTACTACTGCCACCATCGGCAGAAGTAGCCATTTCTGATACCAGACTGCCACCGCTTAAGCTGCTACTTTGGGTTTGATGTTGAATATCAAAGACTTTTACTGGTTTTCTTTTTAAATGTGTGGGATCGATCTGAAATAATAGCAATGAATGTGAATGAAATTAAATATTGAATATAGCAGATAGTGATTTTGTAAATAGAACATCAAACATTAGAAAGAGATAATTTTTGAATTCTTATATAAGATTAGTTGCAAGAAAATCTCAAATGCTTCAAGAATATTATTCCGTATTAGTTTTAGATGCATCTATAATTTGACAGCATTTCCTATTTAAAATACATTTTGAATAATAGTGTAATAAAATTCATATTAGTTGAATCATAAATAATATCAAAACTTTATAAATTGCATCAATTTTAAATTGCTATTTGAGTAATAACTATAGAATAGCCTGTGGCACTTGAAATGTGAAACAGCAAAAGAAGAATGTGAAACATTAACTTAATGATGACAACAGGGAGTGAAATATGTTATAACACCTGTGGTTTATTCTGAATTTATTTCTTGAAGTAAAAGAAATTTTGGATAGAGGCTAGTTAAGTACAAGATTTTGTTGTTTTTTTTGGGAAAGAATGTCACCGTATAAATATTATTATGCCATAATTTATTATTTTTGTATTTGTGATACAATCTATAAAAAGATACCTTAAGTAGGAAAAATTAATTTTCATTTTTCGAGTGTGTCTTATTCTACAGATTTAAGAGGATAGAAAAAAAGAACAGCTCAATTTGTTAAAAATTGAGTGAGATGCCGCATTTTGAGAATTTAGTTCATAAAATCATAGTTTTGAGAAAAAACAGCTTTAAAGTTTAGCATGTCATTTAATTATAACATGACACTGTGCGGAATAATCATACATAAAATAACAAGGTGATAACCTCAGAGCTCGTTTACATAAAAATTGATAATTTTCTTTTTCGACTTAAGGTACCTTTTTATAGATCACATCATATTTCTTTTTGTAATTTAAATTTTGATTGGTAGATAAGAGCCAATTCATGAAACTCCTAGTTTTTCATTTCCAAAATACAGGGTGTCCCACATTAATTACATAATACTTTACAGGAGTGCTCTTTGGTCAAAAACAAGCAGAAAAGTCCTAATAAACATATAGTCTCAAATGAAAAGTTCTCGAGAGAAAAACATTTTTTTAAAATTAAGAAATTCAAAATAAATTAACAAAAATAAGTTGATAACATTAATTATGAAAATGAACTTGTATTTTACTAAAAATAAATAAGCCCTTACAAGAGATGTTCAATGTGCTCACTATTTGTTTGAACGCAAGCACGAATTCTTATCTTAAAAGAATCTTTTATTGTATGTTCAAAAATACCCAGATCCTGTCTGGCATGGTTAAAAGAGTTTTCAATTTTGTTTCATAAGTGATCTACGTCTACAATAGGTTCCGAACAAACTAATAATTTTAAATATTTCATATACAAAAATCTAGAGAATTTAAATCTGGTGAATGAAACGAAGCGGCCATGGTATAGGTCCACCTCGCTCAATTCAATTATTGCCGAATGTTGCATTTAAATATTCCCTAATTCCCATGGAAAAATGTGCTGGAGCCCCATCGTGCATAAAATAAGCTTATTATTTTTAGTAAAATACAATTTCATTTTCATAATTAATGTTATCAAACTTATTTTTGTTTGATTATTGTGAATTTCTATGATTTTTAAATAAATGTTTTTCTCTTGAAAACTTTGCATTTGGGACTATATGTTTATTAGGACTTTTTTGTTTGTTTTTGACTGAAGAACACTCCTGTAAAGCATTAGGTACGTAATTAAGATGGGACACTCTGTATATAAATCAAATATTTCGCATTTCAGTTTTAGAATTACTACAGTTGAACTTTGTTTTAACTTGAAGCCCTGACAACTTGAATTTATCACAAATGACCAAATTTATAATGTACATACATTCATATAAAAATACCTTGAATGATTTTTTGCTCAGAATTGTAACTACCATTTTATAATATAATTAAAACAAGTTGTCTTTTGCTTGAGTAAGTAAGAAAAATATTCTGATTATCTAAAATCATAAAAATAGGGTACCTTATAGATTTCAGTAAGTATATCAAACAATTTTAAGTAAGAGATTTAAGACTTTTGTGCAGAAAAATTTCTGTCAAAATTAATGCATATGCTGCACTAATTCATTGATTATGCTGTTTGCACTCATTAAATTTTCCATGTTTGAATTTTATTTTAGTGAGTAATAATTATAATCTGTGTGCTTGTTTAACTTGAAATATAAATCAATATAAAGATCATGCACAGGAATACAACAATACATCTATAAAGTGCCCTTGTAATGCTAATAACTAAACATCTAATATTAAAAATACAAAAAGAAAACTTACTGAACTATTAATTAGGTTGTGGTTCTTCAAATAATTACTAGCGAGTAATCCTTTTAATTTTTGTTTGTACAGATTAGGCATGCTTTGACTTTTCAACACATTGTCAGTAACATTATATCTATTATTAGTATCTTCTGCCGTATTATTATTTCCTGAAGGATGCCTTCTTAACTGGTTTTCACTACTGCGTTTCTTAAGTTTACTCCACGTTGTAAAACCACCTGAATCAGATTGTGCCATGGATGTATCTATTCTTTTGATAGTATCTGTTTGTGTCTTCAAATTACTTGGCCAATGTCCACTTCCTGTGCCCGAGGCTGCCTCACTCTTATCTAAAATATTTGTATTGTTACATACAATAGTTGACACCATTTAAGAGTGAAAAGAACTTGCACTTTAAAAACAGACTAATAAGAAATGAGTAGATATATGTATTAATCATATATTTGTTTTTCTGATAAATGGTAATGGAATGTGAAACTCTTAATTTTCTTCCTATACATAATGATGTTGTTTACATTTATAAAATTTCACTTAAGTTGTTTACAATAAATTCTAATGAGTTTTTGCAGTTTAAAAAATTATCTTGATCTAAATTTAAAAATAGAAATATTTACCTACATTTTTAAATTTAATAATAACAATAAATACCTGTATCATGATAATCACTGTCTTCAGAATACATAGTCATGGATCCTTCAAATGCAATGGTATAATTATCCTTATTAGCCTGGCATGTAAGCATAATATCATGTTCTGTCATTAGTTCGCAATCAAGAGAATCTACACTAAAATTTGCTCCAGGCATCGGCACTTCTTTTACTGGACTAAATAATAACTCAGATTTACAAATAGACATAGAAGTTGAATTTGCCGAATCTTCCCCTTGCGAACTACTGTGAGGACTAATTGAACTATCAAAATCAAATTTAGCCATCATCGAACCCGAGACACTTGCAAAACTTTCACCTTGTCTGTTAGTCTGGAATTTTAACAGTGAAAAATAAAAAATGCCTAAAAATATATTCTGAAACCTACTTCTTGACTAAGAGGATCAGTGCACATTGCTGGTAAGTTTGTTAGTAAAGCATGAATATCCTCCGTACGAAAACTCTCCATGTCTGCTTCGGCCAAATTAGCATCCATATTTTTTGCCAGTGCATCATAATATCCCACATCATTTGCATCGTAAGGTTCTGAGAGTGATAGAATACTTGTGTGATGATTGGTACTGCCATCTCGGTAACTATAATAAAACAATTGGAAATTAATAAAATGAAAACATTTTTATGATTATTATTCAGTAACGGTACGAGTACTGTAGGAAGTTAAAACAATAAGATTGTTTTGTAATGAAGTATTGATTTTTAAATTAAAACAGAATACGACAAAATGAAATTAGGAAAAAAACAAACTTAATTTTAATCGAATACAATTAAAATTTATTATATATTTCATCTTCAGTGTTTTGTGTGTGTGATTTCATATTAAATTTGAGAAGAGAACTGTTAACTTACTTATAATCCAGGAACCATTGATAATCAGAATTATCCTGGATAAAATCAATGTCTTGAGAAGATGTATTGCTAAGACAGCTTGTTGATCCCGGATGGTTGCTATTGCAATCTGAATCAGGGCTGTGTGCGGTTATTCTTCCACCCACGCCCACGTCACTCATCGCTTTACCTGAAATAGATAAAATTGTTTTTATTATCAGTGATTCTATATGAATTTTTATATTTAATATTATTATCTAGATTAGTAACTTGCATTGCTTAGAAATAACATTTAAAAGTCGTAGATATTAGTATTATTTGAAAAGGGTAGGCAATGTAAAACAAAAATTTAAATGGAATTTGTATTCTAATATATCTATTATCTGCCAAATCGGCTACCTTGTACCTATAAACTAAAGAATTTGGCTAAATTATTGCTTTTATATAATAGCGATCAAAATGTTAAAAAATATGTTTAGTTAAGTGTTAAATGTCACCTGACAAATGCTAATGTATAATCTACCCACCCTTTTTCCAAAAATGTTTACTATCAGAGTTCAGCATGTTCTTTATTATTTTCTGTTTTTGTATTTAGCTAGTTGAATATTGCTTTTATTCAATTTATTACTGGAAAAAACTGCAATTAAAAATATTTTATTAAGGTTTTGCTTAATCTCAGTCATTTTGCTTTGTTTTTTCTGATACTTTCTAACATACTAAAACTGAAAATTTGGTTCACTTGTGCAATTCTGATTTAATATTTTATTTTGAAAATAGTTGCAATAGAGACCAAACTGTTTAATATCTTGCATTTTGCATTTATTTGGGGTACAATAAGAGATAAAAAAGCTAACACAGTATTATGATGAAACTTTTTTGGGTAAACAGATTGGAGTGTTACTGTAGGAAATTGGGAAATTTTACATGAAAGAAAAAAACAAAAAACTATGTAGTTCAAGATTCTGAAAGAAATATGTTTCGTTTTCCATTATTATTATTATTATTATTATTATTATTATTATTTATTTATTTATTTAAACCGTTTAAAAGAATCTTAGCAATGATACTGTGTGACAGATCCTGCTATTAGAAAGATATATTTGATGCCCATGATCATTGTTGTAATTTGTAATACTTATACTGTAACCATACACATAAAATAAAGTTGTGTACAACAATAAAGAAATCTAAATACATCTCAAGAAAAACAATATTTTATGTTTATATCACATAACATGTCGTCTTCATGAATTTCATGTCGCATAATTAATTCAAATAAGAATACCTCCATAATTCTCAATAAGCAGTTAAAGCTTGAACTTTGAATTACAAATAAATTCCTGTATCATTGTCATACCAAGCGTTTTATTGTTAGAAAAACCCAATAGAGGTCTTTATTTAACTTGAAGTTATTATCTATTTTTCAAATACGTTACGTCTGGTATGCTTTCAGTTAATTAAATGATGGGCAGTAAATAAAGTAATAAATGCCCCTTGTGGTATTAAATTATACTTAAAATGCGCGTGGGTCTCTTCATAACAAATATACACATACATAAAGCATAAATTTAAAGAATACAGTAAAAAAGACGTGTACCAGAAAATTTAATAATTTATTAATAAAAATTTGTAGCGTTTCTAAAAAAGTTAACAGTTTTAATTAAATATTAAACTTTTGAATTGTCATATTAAATAGCTTTGCCTTCTGGTTCTAACATCATCAAATTTGGCTTATTACTGTTATTTATTTACATCATCGTTTTATATATTTTTAATTAATTCATGTGTGTATGGTTTTATAGGCTGCTAATATGTCATATCAGGAAAATAAGTTGACGCTAAATAAATAAATATGAATCAACAATCAACATGTGTGATCTAAATATTAATAGTATAATAAAATATTTTGTAAGCGTTTTCATGAAAAACAGACTTTAAAAAAAGTAGATAACGATCTGGAATCTACATTGATTTGTCCATTTATCCCAATTAAAATTGAAGACATTAGCAGTTCAAATACCTAGGATATTAGCTAATCAATAAACACGCGAAAAGGATGCTTGAAGAGCCATGTCAAAAATCTTTCGAGAGGCAATGGATTCCCATCTTGAAAAACCACTAAAAGAGACTTAAAACTTCTCAATTTCTAATCCATTCGGAAGGAATAAGGCTGGATTTAAAGATAAAATCTCACAAACACGAAAGAGATTTGTTTGTTCGGAATCCATCCAGACGCTTTCAAACTTCTTTGATAACTCAGATGAGCAGATAGAAACTTTCACTAAAAACCTTTTGTGGATTGTATAATTATTTGCGATATATTCGAGAAAATATTATAAACGCAATGTAATGCGTTAAATTCGTAACATTATTGTTTCAATCTGACTCATTTTGATTATAAAGCTTGAAATAATATAAATAATAGTTAACAATAATAATAGCCACAGAAGTCCTGAAGAAAAACAGTCTGTCGTAGTATTAGTAATTTCAGTAAAAACCAAACCAATTCTGTTTTTCTGATTATTGCTGCTCGATATGATTTTACAGTTCAGGAAACACAAAAATCTGTTGCGGTCTATTTTCGATGTTTACTACTATATTATTTCAAAAATAAAGTTGTTTTTTAAATTTTAATTATGGGGCTAATTTAATATGTTCCATTGTTTCTTTCTGTTTACCGTACCTAGTGTTAATCTTTGTTTAGCCCTGAATATTTCTTAATTAATGTGAAATCCTCAAATTTTAAAACTATATTACGTAAGACATAACTGTATAATTCATTATAACTTTTATTCAATAAGAATATCGTATTATCGTTGCTTATTCTGCTTATAAACACAACAATAAAATATAAAAGAAAAGGCATTTATTTTGTCTTTATGAACATTTCAAAACCCTTCATAAAGTAACCAAAAATGTTTTCTTTATTATATTTAACAATTTACATACAAATTACACTGTATGTTGATCATTGACACTTGTTAAACTCAAAACGTAATGGAGATGGTGACTTAATTAACATAAAAATTAAAAGCAATAATAATTAAACAACGCACACACAGGAGAGAGCACATGTCTCTCGTAATGGGAACATGAGTCGGTAAGTAAAAACCTCCTTAAAACATTTAGATAAAAATCCAGGAGTGTCAGGTAAATAAAAAAAAGAGCGGACATATTCAAGTTTTGAATGACAGCAATTAATCGGCGTTTAAAAAGATCAAAAGCTAATTTAAATAAAATCGAAGTTTATTTTTTGCATACCGTGTGTATGTGTGTGGGTCTTTTAAATGGTCCTTTTGATAATTCCCTTGTTATTAAGATATCCATTAGAATTCTGGTTTCATTAGAAATTTAAATTTATTAGTTTCTTTTTCAACGCTATTAATTAAAAAAAGTAACCTTAATTGAGATTTTTAATGTGCTTTATTGTTGTTTTTATTTATTTATTTTTTTTATCAAATAGCCTAGGAAGTTTCTGTTTCTTATTTATGATGCAACACATTCAGGAACCAGTAGTAAAAAGGATAATAAAAACAGCAATATCTTACAGACGCCCAATTTCCATTTTAATATTGTCATTTGCAAAAATGTAAATTTCTTAAGTATTAGACAATAACAAAGCGAATAATAAATAAGGTCATCCTCTTCTCTTATTTTCAGATAAAACGAAACAAAAGCCGGGCTAATATTTCTTTCTACCCCTTTGAAAGATAACATCAAATAACAAGGTAAGCGTTAACTCATTTTTCATTTTCCCTTTGGCCATTTTTCCCTACCAACTCGGGAGTGATAATGAAATTTTCACTACGTGTGTTAAACAAAAAGGATTTCATAGCAGCTTTGTTGAATCATTTTTAATTTACATATTTACGGTTGGTTTTTAATAATTTTTACGAAGCTAAAATCTGGTTTATCATTACATTATCTCGTTACACTAAATTTCTGTTAATTGGCCGTTTGGAAAATACTGAGGGGAATTTAATTTTATTATACAAAGCTTTGCTACAACACATTTCGAGAATAGCGAGGTTATAATGTTTGATTAATAAAAATCGCAATGAGATTATTGGAACAATATCTTTTCATTCACAATTTTGGTCAATTATTCATTTATAATCAATGGACAAATAAAAGTCCGCAAAGAAGAATGTTTGTATTGATTAACTTTAAATGCTCTCACATCGCCATCGGTCGCTGAATAAAATCATCTGTAATTACCCAACAGCAATTTTAAAATTGAGCTATAGCAAGATAAAATAAAATTTCTGACACTCCCTGTTGCAAACAGGATGGAGATAAAATGTTTAGAAACTTCCAAGTATTTAATTAAAAGTATCAGATTTTGACATACAAAAGATCTGATTAAAATAAAATAAAGATCAAGTCGTTGAAAGAGAAAATATAAATTACATACAGAGAGAAATAAAAATAATAGTTTTATTTATTTATAAATGTTTTAGTTGAAAGTTTCTATTTACTTTTATTTAAATATCTTCACATCTTGCTTATAGAGTTACCCAGGTATATAAAGAATTAAATGGTAAATAATGAATAATAGAGGCTCTACTAATAGAACCCTGCGGTACTACATGCTGATTCCCATAGATATAACAAACAAATTATTATTATCTTTTCTATTTCTTGGTATAAAAGTTTAATTTTAGTTTATAGATAGTTGCAAATTATAAATTCAAATTTAATCTCTTCAGTTATCAGTTAAGATTCTGAACAATCACGTGTCTTTTAATGTATACAAAAATGTATCAAACTGTCGATGATTACTCTAACTCAGAAATTAGGCTAATGTGAATGCAAGTAATACTTTCTACATTTACATGCAAGATAAATTAATATGCTAGTTTAGCATATTTTAAGTAAATTAGCAGAAATGATAGTTCCAATAAAGTTCGAAAAGGATTGAATAAACCGATAATTTCAAAGATTGTTTATAGCAACCCACGCAATTTTTCGAAGATTTCACTAAAGTATATATTTCTTTCCCCCAATATCATTAAGTGAATTACCTTGTGTGATCAGTAAGTGCCATTTCGTGCTAACGAATCCAATTCTGAAAGCAATTTAGATTCAAGATCCCGTAATTGCTTAAAAGAACTTTGTTGTTGTTGTTCTTGTAGAATCATCACATTTAATGTTACAGTGCATTTAATGTACTTAGTTACAGAAGAAGACTACGCAAATTAAGTACCTGCATTGTTTTTTATTATTCAATCAGAACCGCTTTTTATCGTTGTAGTAAATTCTTTTACGTAGTTAATTGTAGTTTGATGCTCTCCTCAATGCTTACTATGTGAAAAATGAAAATGTTGAATAAATTAATAGATTCTGCACGTAGCGTCTAAAAAAGATAAAAGGTGTTTTTTACATCAAAGATTGTGTTCCATTAAGTTCGTACTGCAATAACCAATAAATCATTTTTCATGTAACAGCAAAATTGCTAGGTTCATTTCATGCATTTGTTGTCCTCGATTTTTTCCAATTCAATTACTTACAACATCGAAAATAAACAAGTTCTCTTATTCGTTTAACTATTGAGAGGATTATAGAAGCACTTGTAGGGAAGCCTCAACTATTTTTATCTAGATTAATGCAATAAGCACACATATATGTCCATATGTACTTACTTAATCTTCAAGTCATGAGATCATTCTACTTTTAAGTGATGTTACCGACAAGAAAAAGAAATATTAACAAGTCATAGTCGTCACGCGTGTACGTTATTCACATGCAAACAGATTTAATATTTATATGGATTGTCGACAAGATTTTGTTTGCACCTACACAGCTGTTTTACTAAAATTTGAATATTCTAATTGGAAAATATGCTGGAATTGCTAGATACTATATTAAGGGAATGACTCATCACAAAGTTTAAATTGGTTTTTAGTTTTAATTTTCTGGTTTCATAAAAAATTAAAAATTTTTATAAACATAAAACTCACTTTTTCTCTTATAATTATTATGCATGGTCATGAGCAGAATAAGAATGCAAACTAGATAAATACACATACTGTGAGATACTTTACATACTAAGTACATAAATTCCGAAATTCCACTTTGCAAAAAGAAAAATTAAAATTTGTTATGCTCAGTTAAAGTACTTTCCAGCTATAATATTCTAAAATTAATGTTAAT
>VTPC01006899.1:0-88779 GCA_011009095.1 Ignelater luminosus | reverse complement strand
TTTTTTTATTAAAACGCTATTTTCTTGACAATATTAATTTATTTATTTTTTACTGTCCTTACATTTTTCAAACAAAAAACAAAATTTTTTTTTATACTCTCTTTTTTATCATTTTCAAATATCACTACATTTTTAATATCATCACATTTCCCCTCCATATTAATATAAATTTTAAGCGTTTTATACTATAGCTTAAATTTTGATTAATATTAACTAAAATATACTCAATTGTGAATTCCATTACAATTTGATCTTTGTTTCTTTTATTTGTCTTATGTAATATAATAGATATTGTTTTGTTTCATGATATACATAATCATTTTTTTTAATGGTGTTTTATTTTATGTTTTTATTTTAACCTCAATTATTTGAATTGACGGTCTTGCACTCTGACATTTGTCGAACGTCATTTTGACATTAGGCAACTGTCATTCATTCATTTTTTTTTGACATTAGTTAATTGTCATTTTTGACATTTGTTAATTGTCACTTTGACATTACATTATTTCAACAGAATAACAATTTAAAATTTTATAAGTTTAGTTAGCATTATTAATTTTTTTTATTGTTTTTTTAACTCAATATTCGATATTTTCATTTTATTTCACATTTCCTTCCTATTTCTCCCTTATTTTCATCTATTTTCCAACTAGCTTTCATTCATACTGCATTCATACAAATCATTTTCTACAACTTCTTAAGAAATTGCAAAAATTATTTTCTCTAGTAGTAACGTTTTCTTCATATAACTTAACTCCCTGCCTCATTTATCTACTTCAATATCATATTTTATCTTTACTTATTCATATTAAGGATCATATTTTGACCTTTTCTTTTAATATTATCAATCATATCATTAATTATTTATTATTATTATCATAATTATTCTACTAACTTCATATTAAAATCTTCATAATTATCATCATTTTAATAATACTTCATTAATAATTATTTAACTTATTATGATTATCTTTAACACATTCATTCAAGCATCATTCATACCTTCTTGTCAAACCTAATACGCAATGTTCCCTATTCTTCTTTGGTTATTTTTGTCAACATTGGCTTCTAATTTTTACTTTAACATTCTTTTGTAGCATTTATTCTAGTTCTTTGATTTTCTTTCTTTTTCTGTATTTGTAATTTCTTTGTTCCTCTCTGACTCCTGATAGTAAATTCTTTAAATGTTGTTTCATTATCATTTTATATTTTTCAATCCTTATTTTGGATTTACTATCTGTCTTAAATATTTTATACGTCGATTCCTTATTTTTCTTTCTAGTCTTATTTTTGGATTTTCTTTTGACTTTGATCCCCTCCAACCTCTTATTTTCCATTGCCATCTTCATTTTGTTTCTTCTTTCCACTTTTCTTGCTCTTCTTAGTTTATTCTGCCAATTAATAGTACATTTCAATTTTTCTTTATTATTATTGTTATTTTGATAATTTTTTTCTTTTTTGTAATTATTCTTTATCTTATTTTTAAGATTTGCCTTTCTTATTGGTAAACTGTTAATTCTTTCTTTTGGATTTATTCGTTTGTGGTTTACTAAGAATTTTGCCATATTTTGAATCCCGCTATCTAATATACAATAATGACTTGGTCCATTATTACCTGCTGTTGATTTCTCTTCAACATTTTTGTTTATTTTTTCTAATTCTATTTTCACATTCTGCTGGTAGTTTTCTTGTGCTTTTTCTTGCTCCTTAATTTTCTCATTTATATCTGCATCCCTTATTTGTAACATGTTGATAATTTCTTCTTGGTGTCTTTCTATTTTCCTACGCATTTCATTCTGACATTCATCTATCTTATTATTTACCTCTTCTTGTATTTCACCTCTCATGTTTTTAACAATATTATCCCATCTATTCTCATGATCTTCAAATTTTCTTTTAATTTCTTCAAATCTTTTCTCTTGATTATGATTGATTTCTTCAAATCTTTTAGTATTATCTTGTTTAATCTCTTCTAATCTTTTAGTTTGGTCTTCTATTCTTTTAGTTTGGTCTTCAAATCTTTTATCTTGGTCTTGTTTCATTTCTATTAATATTTTAAGTAAATCTGGTTGTTGTTGTCTTATTTCTTTTTGCTTTTTATCTCCCTTTTCAACATCTCCCATGGTCTCCTCCATACTTGTACTTTCTTCTTCCATCTGTTCAATTTCAATATTTTCTTCCTCTCTTTTGTCCCTTTTTCTACTATCTACCGATTTACCTCGCTTTGACATCTTTCCACTACCAACAGACAACTAACAAAATGATAATTATGTCTTTTATTTAACTTGCCCTACCACGTTGGGACGCCAATTTTTTATGTTATGATATGGAGAGCTCTTTTTCTCAGGGTCCTTATTTTTCTTCGTTTGGTTCTTAATTTTTTTATTAAAACGCTATTTTCTTGACAATATTAATTTATTTATTTTTTACTGTCCTTACATTTTTCAAACAAAAAACAAAATTTTTTTTTATACTCTCTTTTTTATCATTTTCAAATATCACTACATTTTTAATATCATCACATTTACATTTTTAATATCATCACAATATGTATATATATAAATAGGAATTTAAATTCCCCGCTACTACCGCTAGTACTACGTGACCGCATCTGTAGCGCTACTGGTCTTCCTGTCAGTTGTTGTCCCCCACTATTTAGTATGTATTTGCACCTCCCTGGTGCTAATCAGATATGTCTTTTTGTTATGAAGAGATCAATATGTGAGATTGCTTACTATAAGAAATCAATCTTGAAGCATATTTTGCACGAAATATACCACAGAATGTTGAAACAGTAGTAATTATGTATTTTGTTTTTTTTTGTTTCAGATGTTATTTTAATAGAATGAAGAATTTTGCCACGTTTTAAAAGAACTGATTATATTTGTAAGTAATAATTAATTTATCTGTAAGAATTGTTTTTGAAATTAAGTATAAACTGTATTAATTATTTCATATGTAAATTTAAGTGAATACATCAAAGTTAACTTCCCATTTATTTGTACTTTTTGATGTTTCAAATATATGTAGATGTAACGTTTTTTTTTTTACTAATATCATCTGGCACCTACTCATTTTGTTTCTTTTTGCTATTTGTCTTGGCATTATAAATGAACTCTTATGCTAGTGCCACACAAAAATTCTTGTTTTCTGTAGCACTCATTAATATTTTTTTAATGTTTATATTACTGAGGTATGCATGCATATCTCATTTATTTCTGCTTCAAAGATCTGATTTTGTTAATAATAATACATACATTTAAATTAGATTGAAAGTAGTCAAACAAAAGAAGTAATTTATTGATGATATAGTCAATTTTAAATTTGTCATCTTCTTTGTATTCAAGAAACAAACCTTACAAGTTACAAAATTTTGCAACCTCTGCTAATTTAAATTAAAGTTGACTATAGAAGTGAGTGCACAGTTCAAATGCCAACAATTTATCATACATAAGGTGTGCATACCCTACTTGCAGTATGTAATACATGCGCATTAGTAAGTTCCTACTACCTGTCTCCAGGAAAGTATGAAATAAATGGAAAAGTTCTTTCTTATTGGTTTCTCAGAAAATTTCATTCATTATAAAATTTTTTGCTTGTCCTAAAACTTCTAATAATGGCAATAAAACTTCAATATTACCAACAATAATGAAGAAGATTCTGAAAGACAACTAGGTAGTACTTTGGTGACCATTTTTTGCAGTCGTTTTGTTTTTTAATTTAAGTGGCATTTAATCTTCGCATTACACCAGATTTGGTGTTACAATTAGGGATGATAAATGAGCGGCCACAAAGGAAAAGCTTGCTTGAAAATAGCAGTGTGCTGTTATTTTGGTAACATGGTGGAATTCAGTTTTAAGATTGCATTGGGGTAGAATTCTATTTTGAATACATATGTAACAAGAATCTGAAAATGAGTTTACATTCAATTAGTACAGTGTAGGAGTGGGGTCAATATTCTCCGTCTTTATTCACAATGCAGCTGGCCCTTGAAGTTGAAAATGTCATGATTGCTACTTCAGAAGTTGGTTGGTCTGCAGCGACTTTCTAAATGGACATGTTGGCTAGACATTGACTTGCAGCAAAGCATGACAGCATTGTTCAGAAAACTGACAACAGGTGACAGTAATCAAAGCTTGAACATGTTAAACACTGAATAGCACTATTAACTCAACAGTTGCATTTGCTAAAGGCACCCAATTTATGGAACTCACAGCCTTTCTAAACATTTAACAGTGGCAAGGTTATGTGTGTATGTAACAGTGATCCGAAACTGTTGTCTATGATCCAGACTGATGAAATTACATTCCATTTTCCAGCAATAAAGGCAGCATCAAGTAACCCAAATAAGGTAAAATTAATTTGCAAGTACTGCCAACTGCAGACCTCCTAGGATTTTGATTTTTCTACATAGCTACCAACAAACGATATTCTATGTGTATTAGGTTTATAATTCATCTTACAAAGATAATTACTGTCAAATTTATTAGGGAGAAATAATTATGTGTTTTCCTTGTAAAAAGAAGGTAGTTTTGTCTAAAAATAATCAGATTTATATAAATTATCAGTTTAAACAAAATTCTAACATTGCCATGACAAACAGAGCTTCTGAGGATCATGAAAGAAGACAAAGAAAAATGCACCCTTCTTCCAGATGAAAAAAACGGACACTTAGAAAAACAAAACAGAATGGCTAAATTAAGTTGTAATTCTTTTTTCAACTTTTTGCGATGTTATAAGAAAAAACATACTGGTTGGCCAACTACAAAAACTGCAATTGAGTGAGCACAGAAATGGCATAAAATGAGTAAAGAACAACAGAAAAAGTATGGTATAATGAAGGGCTGTACATTACGATGACCTAAAAGATGTGGAGGTGGAGGTAGGAGTAGAAAAAGGAGTAGAGGCAGTAGCAAGAAAAGGAAAGGTGGCAGCAAAAAATGAAATAGACATAGCATATTTTATTCTTTCTAATCTAGTTATTTAGTTATAAACTTGTCAAATTAAAATTATAGTTGGAATTTCTGTCACAAATGCACATAGGGGTCACAAATTGAAATAATAATAAGGATCAGAAAAAAAATATTTCACTGATTAGTTATCCTAAAGCTGTAAAGGAGTAATCTAGGTAGTTAAAATATTGTAAACACCAGAATCAATCTTTAACTTAACATATTAATACCTAATACCTAACTATAACATGGCATAGTTTTGATTTAAGTTAATTGGGTTAAAATATTGTAAACACCAGAATCAATCTTTAACTTAACATATTAATACTTAATACCTAATACCTAACTATAACATGGCATAGTTTTGATTTTGAATGAAAGCGTATGAACATCAAAAGAAAAATTAATAAAGCAACACTGCTTAAAAAAATGAATTGTGAAGAAACTCTGGGAATAAATTGGAAAATTCAGAAGAATTACAAATTGTACAAGTGTAAGTGGTTGTGTTAACAAACCAAAAGAGTGCAAGCACATGAAATCTTTGGAACTTTCCATGTGAAAGATATTCATATTATTTAGGGATTGTACTGTTAACTGACTGGTTGTTTTGCAAATTATGCAAGCCTTATGGATTTTACCTATTTTTGTTTTATTGCTATTTTCTTTTTAAGTAATTTTGACATTGTATTAGTAATATTTTATTTTCTTTACATAACTAAATTATAGGTTTGCTCATTAGCAAGGAGCGGTATCAAATAGTTGGTGGTCGAGTAAAGTTGTCGGTATTCCTGACTGCGATGCATTTAAACACAATGAGTTTATCGATATTACTTAGGCGGATGACTAAACATGTGCAATTCGCGCAAGATAGTGACGTATTTTCTGCAAGATAAGCGCAGGTCAATGGTGCAACACATTTTCGTTTTATTATACGAAGTGTCGATTCAAACGATTATCGTATGGATAATTATTTCTTATTCATACGATAATCGTATAAATAAAAAATACTTATTCGTTCGACAATTTTTAAAATTAAAAATAAAGACACATTTATGTAAAAAATCAGTTAATTTAAAAAAATATTAAAAATTATTTCTATGAGTTTTAGGTTATTTAATAACAAAATAATTTTTTTTTTATTTTTAATCGGATTAGTAGACTGTCTATTAATACGATTGAATGTTATTTAAAATAAACAATTTTAGAAATGTTGACAGCTGTCATTATTTAAATGAAAATTAAATATCAATATTTAAAATGTGGTAGCAGAATATCCCGCCTGGCGGAAGGAGGGGTGAAAAGAGACGCGGAAAAACAAAAGAGTAATAAGAGTAATATTCAAGGTACTGTTTTATGTTAGTTATGTTCGGTTGTTATGTACAAGAAGAGAAGTGAAGTTTTTTTTAAAATAAATGGTTTCGCATTTATGTGTATGTGTATATTTTATGCTTACAAATAAAAACGGTAAAACTATAAAAGTTTTACTACAAAAAGTACAAGGGTAAATGAATTATTAATAAATAAATTAAAATATTTTTTATAATAATAATAATAATGAAGAAAATAATTAAATTAATTTTTTAGGTTCAGATTCAATAGAAAATATTGAAATTGACACTATTACAGAGATGTTACAAGATGTACCGATAAATGAGATAAGAAGCGATGTATCTCATGATCTAAAACTGAACTACTCGTTTAATTCGCATGAAGAGCTTGAAAAACAGATTAACAGATATGAAGATAGTAAATTTTGTGTTATTGTTCAACCTGCTTTAAACATTGAGGAAGGCCTAAAGGAACAGACAGTACTGTTATAGGATTAACTAAAAAAGTCAAAGAAAGAAAATACCATTTACTGAAGAATCCGTCAAAGAAAAAAGGAAAATAATGTTAAAGTAGATGATAGTACAAGATATAAATATTGATAAAGTGATTAGTACAAAAATATTAATAGAAGAAAGTGATCTCACAATAAATAAAGAAAACATAACTTTTGCTATCATTGATGATAATATTATTAACATAGAATTGATAAAATCTTATTTTAAAAACGAAGCATGGAAAAAATTAAAAAAAATGATAGAGGAAAGAAAGTTAGATAAATGGGAATGTAGAAAATGTAACTTTTTTTTATTTAGACAAAACAGTAGATAATAGTGAAGTAAATGATAAAAAAGGAAAACAAAAAATTAGCATATGATGTGACTATTGTTTAGAATGGTTTCATCTTAAGTGTGCTAGTTTGAAAAAAATGCCAAAGAGCAAATTATGGATGTGTAAATATTGTAAAGGTGCTAATAACTAGCCGATATTTTTAACTCGAAGAAAATATTGTACATTAATTTTATGTTTTATTATATTGTCATCCATATGACTTTGTATTATCATTATTATTTGTTTTTGTTGTTGTTGTCATTATTAATAAACTTATAACTTAATAAGCTTTGCCTCGTAGAGTTATATAGGAAGATTTATAAAATTTTTACACTCTAATAATGATATAGAAGTTAAGATATAAACTGAACTAACTCTTAAATTAATTTTAAATTGAATATATTTTTTTTAATTAACTGATTTTTTACATAGTTGTGCCTTTATTTTTTAATTTTAAAAATTATCAGATGAACAATTATTTTTTATTTATACGATTATCGCACGAATAATTATTTTTTATTCATATGATAATCGTTTGATTAGCAACACTGTTTATTATATGCATGTGTATGTACATTGATATAATACTTGGTAAACGCTCCACCGCTGGCACGATTACGTCACTGATTCTTTTTATGACGCATCAACCAACTGATACCGCTCCTTGCTCGTTAGTCATTAGTTAGTTCAGAACAGATTAGAACTATCAACTTGCCTAATACCTGTTCATTTGTGTATTTTGAACAGTTCCCATTTCATTCATTTGTGTTTCCTGGACAATTTGGAATTGTCTATTCTTACTCCTCCTTCTTTGAAGAAGATATAAAATTTACACTATAAACATAACCAAGAAATGGTGATTGGTGCATACACAGATGATATGCAGCAAAGTTGTAAACAACTAATTAAGTGATAATACTACTTAGAGCGGCATTTTCAGCAATTATAGCAAATACAACATAATTCTGATGTTTATTCAGCATTTGCTGAATAATCCATTCTAAGAATTGTTCATTTAAGGTTATAGTTCAGAATAGTTTACAACTGCTTTGTAACATTGTAGCTGTCCGGTATCAATAACACGAATGAACAGAACTTATGTAATGAAGTATTACACAATGCTTTCATGTATCCTTTTGACTTTTCCTGACAATTATGAAAAAAAACTGACATTTCATAATGTCAAAAGGTTATGAAAAATTTGACTTTTCAAAATGAAATTAGACAACTAAAACTAGTAAGGTTGACATTTCATTCCAGAGACCCTGTAGATGATATTAGTTACTTTATTCGTTAATACTGAATATTAAGTTATCCTACTATTGTCAAAAAAATATCGAATGATTTTATTACCAAATAGTTGTAAGATTGCATATTCTCTAGTGAATTGATTTGAACTTTACATAGTTAAGCAGTTTGTTGCATAGTTGAGAATAGTTACCTACTTGTGTATCTGCACTGGAAAGTGATACTTTGCTGTACAAGCCCTAGATGTTTATGAATATGAATGAATCAGAAGCTATAGCAAGATCCTTTGGACAATTTTTTTCTAGTTCTCAATTTTGATAGTATTAACAAAATAGTCCTTTCTATAAACAGGCATCAGGAAGCAAGTCATATCAAATGCTGCTGCTGTGCAGTAAATTTCATTACAGCACACCACCCATAAATATATTAATTAATGGTAGTAGGTAATGGCAAGAAACGACATAAAAAAATAGAAGCATTTTATTTATCAAATTATAATTTTTGACATTTCCATCTTTTAATACATTCAAAAATGAATAAATTAACAATTTCAATTTTGCCATTAAATTTTATTAGAAGATTTAGTTTGACATCAATTTTACGCATAAATTTAGTTGAACGAAATTGCTTGCAACCAAAAAATTTATCTTCAGAAGAAATAAAATCTGTATTATGGACTGCATTTGATCTTAAACAATTGTCTGGCAAAAAGTGTACTGAAATTAATAATATAAAGTCCAGTAGAATAACATTCTTAATGCACGAACCATGCATAGAAATTCAAGGTTCAGCTCATTCTGCAGCAAATTTTCTACAAGCACATTTAAATATTGTTATCGATCCAGCATGGGATAATGAAGAATTCGTTAATGATATTGGTAGTTTCTTTACAACATGTTCTGATATAATCTTCTGCCAATCAAAATATCAGTCCAAAGTTGAAAAGCTTGCAACGGGATCGAAGATTCCTGTAATATGCCTGAAAAGTTGTTCGTTTGCTATTTTAAATACATTAGCTGACATGATGACATTGCAAGCAAAATATGGTTATTTAGAAGGATTAAATATTGGGTGGATCGGTAAACCATGTCCCTTAATTAATACCTATTTATGCATAGCTATAAGACTTGGCCTTAACATTCAATACTGCTGTGCTTGTACATCGGGTGCGTTGATGAGCCCTGCAACGCTACCAGTGGGAATGGAATTTAGTGAGCGCAAGCACACTTTATTGAAAGAATGTAAAGATCCACATAATGCCTTAGACAATGTACATGTTATTGTGATAGCAAAACACCAAGTTGCAGATTATACAGTAACCTTGGATGATATAGTTGAAAGATCCAATAAAAACTGGAGTTTATTGCACACATTACCAAGAAGTCATTTTGAAGTAACACAAGAAGTCTTCGAACACAAAAATTCATTGGTCTGGGAAACCAAAAGCAACCTCCAATGGATCTATGCAGCTATTATGATAAGATTTCTAAGCAACTATCAACATAAATGTGTTGTGACAACTATTGCCAGGAAAACTAACGTTATAAATTTTGCTTATACATTAAATAGTACAGTTCTACAAAGGAAATCGGAAGTACAAGACCTTGGTGTAATTTTTGATCAGAAATTAACATTTAATGCCCATATTGAAAGCATAGTACGTGAGTGTTGTAGAAGTCTTGGCTTTCTTATTAGAATTACTAAAGATTTTAATAATACAAACAGTCTGCACATTGTCTTTAACACCTTAGTAAGAACTAAGTTGGAATATATGTCTATCCTATGGAATCCTTACTACACATACCAAATTTTGAAAATTGAAAGAATTCAGAAGAAATTTCTAAATTACTGTTATTATAAAAATGAAAATAAAAAATTTGAAGGAACTTACCAACAACTATTAAACTATTTTAAAGTAGTATCGTTACAAAAAAGAAGGCAGGACGCGCAAATGTGTTTCCTATATAAGATTATTAATGGATTAATTACTGATCAAAAACTACTGCTCTTAATAGATTTTGGTATACCTTCACGTCAAACCAGGCAAACTGCCTTGTTACAGTACAACACTCCAAAAACAAATTATCGCTTGCAATCCCCACTTATCAGTATGTGTAAACAGTATAATAACATTTCTACCGACATTAACATTTTTGGATCAACTTTCAATCAATTTAAACGTAATTTAAAGCAAACCGCAATCGAGAAATAAACACAGCTGGTGCTACGTATAAGTCGTTGTTACTGTTAAATATTGTATTGTTATATACTATACCTTGTTGCATGTTTATTTAGAAATCAAATATTTATTGACTATTGATATACACCACTTTTACAAAGTTTTACGTACAAACTGTGATAGCTTAGTTAAGTACCTGTCTTTCTTGCCATCATTTTATTTACTGAATGTTATACCTCTCGTATCTAAATAATCAGTTGTTTTTTTATAGATTTAACTCAATCTCTGTCTTATATATCCCAAAGAAAATTTTCTCCAAAAAATCACTTAAAAATCTCAAGAAACGAAAAAGTAATTAATTGAGAGTTGATGCTTTTTTTATTGGATGAAATTTTCTAAGGGAAATAGTCAGCAAGTTCAAATACTATTCTTTTGTTTTATATTTCATTTTTATTGTTTTACCTTCAATGGAGAAACATGTATCAGTGTGAAACCCTTTATTTGGGACTTACCTGTTGGGTTCACAAATATTTAAATAAATAAATAAATAAATAAAAAAAAAATAAATAAAAAAAATAAATATTAATAAAATGCCATATTTCAAGAAATCCTAAATGGGATATGTATAAAGATTGTATTTTTTTGACATTTTTGTTGTCTTGAGATTATTTTGGAATACATTTTCAAAATACCATTCAATCTATTTATTCTTATGTAGAAGTTCTCATTCTAAAGTCATCATATAGAAATCAGAATCTTACAATCTCTCTTCCTTCTTAAACAACTTAATTTGTAGTTCATTTATATGCTAGCCTGACAGGTAACAAACAGTATTTATTACAGCAATGTTGTAGAATTTCAAGTTTCTATAAGTTCCTGAAGTCTTTCTTGTTAGAAAAACCATATAATTTATTTAGCAGAATACAATTTCATCAAACTGACTTTGGGGTTAACAAAAAAAAAAAAAATATCTAGAATAATCCATATACAGTGTGGTTGATATTTCATTACACACTCATTGATATTGTCAGAATAAAGTTTTTCAAGAAATTCAAAAACTTGGGTTAGATAGTTTCTTGCTGTCTTTCTAACAGTCTAAGATGAAATGTCACTGATAAAACAAAATAGCAGCAATTTGAAGAATAAATTTTTTAAATGGAATACTCCGCATTTTTTTGAATAATTATGAAATTCTGAATACAATACAACTTTTATTTTTTCAATTAATTAATAAATAAGGTCTCAGCAGTATAATAATGAGATTACCAATTGTAGGTTTTGAACCAGAGCCATATTATCCAATAGGTTGACTATACCAAAGCCTAGAGCACCGCATAAGGAATAGGTACGTGCCAAGTTCAATTGTCAAATTATTTTTCATGTACATTGTAGCATGTAGGCACCAAATTGTTATCAGCCTAGGGCACCCAATTGTCTTAATCTGACTTTAAAGAATTTCTACAGTTGTGAACAATAATGTCTTATTAATTGTGCTCTTGTTATTTTGTAATAAGTGGTTATATTATGTTCCTCTTTTTTGATGTATGTACATTTAAATGAAAAAGATTCCGTTTTTCACATTTGCAAAGCCTGCTATTGATAATTTAATTATTATTGTCACGACCTTATTTATTAGTCAGTTAAAAAACTAAAAATTGTGCTGTATCCAGAAATTCACAATCATTCTAATTATGCAATAAAATATAGCGTTCCATTTAAAGAACTTATTCTGCAGATATAGCTCTATATTACTCGTTTGCTTTATAGGTGACGGCATTTTATCTTACAATTAGTCCTTTGGAAATAGTACAAGAAACTATCTAACCTAGGGGTAGGCAAACTTAATACTGGTATGATCGACATTCATTTTTCTTATTTATGCGCGATCGACTTCGAAAAATGGGTTAAATTAAAAACAAATAAAAATTTAATTAAGGTCTTTATTGATAATAATATATTTATTAAATACATTGTATTTACTATTTTGTGCAATATACTTTATTGATAAATATTTTGGATTAATTTTTTGATGTAGATGCGTGACATTCTATTTCAACAAGTCTTGTAAAGTTAGGTTTGTAATCACTGATGCACAATCGAATAGATGCCATTAAGTGGTCATCAGTCAGAGAACTCCTAAATTGCGATTTGATGTTTTTCATTTGAGAAAACGCTGCTTCACATAGATAAGTGGAACCAAAAAATGCAAATATCCTTATTGCCATCAATCTCAATAATGGATATTTTTCTTCTGGTGATAAATTCCAAAAATAATTTTCATTTGCACGTGCTTTCAGAATTATATCTGATTGTATTGTTAAAATTTCTAACTCTAGATCCGATGAATTCAATTGAAAAGTATGAGCTAGATTTGATGAAATATCCTCGTTATCGAATTCTCCAAAAGGAAATGAAATAAATTCAAAAATCGGTTGAAGATTATTGAGATTTGCAAATCGTCTCTCAAATTCTTGATTAAAATTTTCCAGTTCAGAACAAAACATTTCAGTATTACATTCACCAGTAAGCTTAATATGTTTTTCTAAATATGGAAAATATTTAAAATTTTGCCTTTTTAATTGTGAAGCAAAAAGTTTTAATTTTGCTTTTAAAGCATTTACCGAACTGAACAACTCAATAATATTTTTTCCTTTTCCTTGTAATTGTAAATTAAGCGAGTTGTAATGGCCCATAAAATCCTTAAGAAATGCTAATTTTTTTACCCATACTGGATCTTCCAATTGTTCATGTTTTTCTCTCAATGTGTCCAAAAATGCAATAATTTCAGCCTTAGAAATCTTTCCAAAAAGCTTCTTTGGCTGAGCCACCTAACATGACAAAAAAGAAGTAAACCTTCATATTCCGAGTCATTGTCTTCAAGTTGACTACGGAATAGACGCCTCTTTCAACTTCGCGCTCTTATCGAATTAGCAATTTTCACTGCCACATCCATAATATCATTAACATCCAATATTTTTGCACATAAGGCATTATTATGAATTATGCAATGAAATGATATGAAATCAGGAAACTGCTTATTTTGTTTGGAAAGGGCTAAAAATCCATGATTTCTACCAATCATTGAAGGTGCTTCGTCAGTAGACATAGCAACCAATTTATGCAAAGGCAAATTTGCTTTTTTAGCGGAAGTATTGTTAAAAATTCTTCTTTTACGGAGAAATCGCAAAAAACCATTCTTATAAAAACAATTAATTGTGCAGTATCAACGATATCTGTTGACTCGTCAAACTGCAACGAAAAGAAACGGCAACTTTGTATGTCATCTTCTAGTTGTCGAGTTACATTTTTATTCATATCTTTAATACGACGAGTTACAGTTCTGCGAGAAAGTTGCAAATCCTTAATTGCATTGAGAATTTCACTTTTATTTTTAAAGTTGGAAAATAATTTCTCGCTGCCTTCAAGAAAAGCTTCCTTAAAAACTTTCCCATCCCGATAAGGGTTTTTATGTTTTGCCAAAACGTATGTTATGACATAAGATGCTTCAGTTGCCATTTTGGATACAGTAGAATGAGTAGAAGGGAGTAGAAGCACTGCTTGGGAATTAGTCATGTCAGTTGTAGAATAGATACGTGTTTAATTTTAAATTCATGTTTCATCGTCTGCTAAATTTTTAGTACACAGTTTAAATTAAAAGATTTGAAATTAACCTAGTAAATTATTTAAAATGTCTGCGACAGACTGTCGATATGTTCGCGATCGACCGTTTGCCCACCCCTGATCTAACCCAAGTTTTTGAATTTTGTAAAAAACTTTATTCTGATAAAGTTGATGAGAATGTAATGAAAAATTATCCACATTGTATTATAGCAAGATATGATGGAATATACATGTTATATTACTGTTTAGGGTAAGTTTATGCAAAGTATACATCATACATACACAAAGTATAGTAAATAATTGAAAAAATGATGAATGTAAATGAGTATTTATTACAGATCTATTAGAGCAGTGATTCTCAACCACTGTGCCGCGATTTTTGAAATGTGCCGCCACTACGAATACCCATACTTAAGCGACGTCAAACAAGTAGTTCGATTGGTTCTACCTTTGTAGCGGGGACTGACTGAACCAATGCGCACAGATTAAATAAAGGTCAGATATTTTACTTCAACAAATTTGTGGATTCTATTGTTCTCTCTCTCAAAGCAACTCTCAGAGCTTGCTATTTTGACATGTACTGCGCAAGCAGCACAGCTTGGTATGCACTTTTCATAAAACGCGCGTAAAAGAGTAGGCGTGGTAAACTCACAGAGCTGCAAATGTAAATGTGCAGAGACAAAAAATGGGAACATTGGTGGAATAGGGAGTGAAATATCTGACCTTTATTTAATCTGTGCCAATGCGCATGACTATTACAGTTCTGGACCGGTTCTAGATTTAACCCAAACAAAGTTATATACTAGTTTAGTAAAATTCTTTTAAATCTATTTTATTGTTAGTGTGCCGTCAGATTATTAAATTATTAAAAGTGTACCGTGACGAAAAAAAGGTTGAGAATCACTGTATTAGAGGTTGGTTGAATTCAAAATAAACTCATCATCTTTGCTTCCTGAAAACTGTACACTACAGTTATGGATCATTGCTTTGTTTATTGTAAGTTCAGACTGCTCTCTAGTAGTTTGGAATGGCAATGAATGCCAGGCCCGCCGCTAGCCGCCTAAACGCCCGCGTGCGCAGTGTTACCAGTATTTTATCTTATAGAAGCGCCAGTTCCGTTCCGTCAAAGCGCCAGATAGCGTCATGAGAAGCAAAAAGCGCCATATTAAGCACCAATTTAAACAACATCGCGTATATTCTCACTTAGTGTACGAAAGAGCACCACCTTCGAATACCAGTTCGAATTGCACATATATTAAGATTCCCCGTAGAACTTGTATTGCTGAGATGCAATAAAAGTAATTACAGCTATTATATTTTAAAGTCAAAGATCTAAACTTAAACCATTTTTAGGCACCAAAACATGCACCAAACTCCAACAAGAACTTTTGCGCGCTATGATTATCCCGCTAAACGCCAACTTGGCGGAAAATCGCCATTGTTGGCAACACGGCGCCTACGAAATCGACTATGCCGCCTGGGTGGGCTTGTATAAAGGACCAAAGGACTTTGCTAGGGATCAAAGCATTTGAGCTCAATAACAATTTTCTTTCCGTTACAGACGCTGTTGTTCTAGATTAAATTTGACAAGTTTATTAAACGTCAGTTTATAAGTGTGAGGTTATTAAAACTTAAATTTTAGAAAAATGTAATAAATAATGCGTTTTCGGAAACTTAACTTGTATTTTTGATCTGTTCATACAAATTACATGACAAAGTTATCTGGATTAATTTGATTTATTTAGAAACGGTTGCGCAACCACTACCAAATCTGTTTTACAGCAATTTATAAAAACATAATTGTGAAAATGATAAAGATGACGGCGAGGAAATAGAAAATATGCACTTACTCATACAAACTTTACAAAGAATAAAGAGTAGGCAACAATAAGGCATTAATAATTACTTTTTTCTAAAATTTAAATTTTAAAGAACCTTAAACTTATAAACTGACGTTTAAACTTGTCAAATTTAACATAGATCAACAGCGCCCCTAATGGAGAGAAAATCGTTATTGCGATCGTCTTTTGTTTGGTGTCGGTACTTTATCTCACAATGAACTGGCTTTGATAATTGAAAAATAATAATGGCGAGACAGTGCATGCAATAAATGTACACAAAAAAAAATATTGTCATAACAAGTAAACGTCTTTCATAATGCTGTACTGATTAATGAGAATGAGTATGAACATGAAGAGACCACTGTATAAATAAAATGCAGTGGATGATTATGATTAATTATTGGCATTTATGCGGTGTTCTGATTGGTGGCAATTGAATGTTATGAAGGCAGTAATGTTGATGGAGTATGAATAAGCAGTAACCCAGATTGGAGGTGCTAATAGATGATGTTGATGATGATGATCCAGCAGAAGAGATGATGATACTGATATTGGGTGATGGAATGTTACTTGGTATGGTACGGTAATCTGGATGAAGTGGAGGAAGCAAAAAAGACCAGTTAGGTGGTTGTTGGTAGGTAGATAAAGATAATTGGTGCTACTTATTGCTGGTGGATGATTTATTAGGGAATGAGATTGCTGAGGATAGTGGATGAGATAGGTACGCTGCAGGGTGGAATAGGGTGTCGGCTGGGTCCTTTCTGTGCAGCCTTCAGACATAGAAAATCACCTAGAACCAAGCCTTGGAATGACGGCAGACGAACTTTAAGTGGCGAAGTGGAGATGAAAAGGTGGTGTGGCGGACGTCTTACTGTCCAAAAGTCCCAAACCTCGGATGGCGCTACGATCCTAAATCTCGAAATGGTGGTAGACGCAGATGAGAAGGCGGTATGCCAGGCGCCCTGCTGTCCAAGGGCCCCAAACTTTGAAACTGTTGCATCTGACCTTAACAAGAAGAAAAAAAATAAAATCGGTTGTCATGGTAATTAAAGTATGTTTAAGTTTAATAACGAGAACAGAAATCGACCCTATATATATTTGCCACGCCGAATAGATAGAGTGATCACGTGCAATTCTTTGATACTCTCAAAAAAGAGAAAGTTTTCTCAAGTTGGTAACACTGATTACAGGACAAGTGGTGTGAATGGGGCACTGTGAAAAAAACAGACCAACAGAAACGCTACTTTTAAAATACGTACCGATTAATTGTCTTTATAATTTTATCCGTTTGGCGTGGCAAGTACATGTTAGAGGATTGCAATCACACTCAAATATGTTGGGTTACCTATGGATGCTTGTATCCTTTGCCAAAGCTCGTATCCTTTCGAATATGGTAGAATATTCTCGAAGGGGATGGAGAAGATACGATCAGAACTTTAGAGAAATACACGAAGCACGACGCGTGGTATAAGTACTAGGCGGAAGCGGTCTACCGATCAGTTTAGTGGAAGTTGCAGCAATTAACAATCAAGATAAATAAGTAAATTAAGAATAAAATTAATGGAGCAAAACAATAAATGAATGTGTAATTAGTGATATAAATACTGGATATAAATAAATTATTTGGTACTCATTATGTATATAGTGTTGAAATAAGTATTAGTAAATAAACCTTTGTTAAGAATGCTAATTGGTGTCAAATGTAGAGTTAATTTTTGAATAATTAGCGAGATCGCATATCCCTATAAAAAGATCAGAATTCGCAAAAATGGAGTAGGAATTACTTTGAATGTTGCCAGAAATCCAAAATAATCAACAAGAGCAGGCCAAAAAAATAGGCGATATAAAGGGAGTGAAAGTGAAATAAGGAAACCAAAGAGTTAAAGATGTAAGAGATAGCAAATTTTAGATTTTGAAGCAAAAAAGATGTTTGAAACTAAAAAACAGTTATTTATTAAAGTTACATATACATTCTACCAAAACAAAACAACTATTCAATTGAAAAGAAACAAATCTAATGATCTCAGCATTGAATTGAATCTTCTTCAGATTCAATAAGAAAAACGTCGTTTTTATATTCAATGGTAATATCTTCGAAATCACTTGTACTATTAGAAGATGATGATTCCGTACTACTGCTATTACTATCAGAACTCGAACTAGCTGAACTGTTCTCAGATTTTACAGGGATTTCGTTTTTCGTCTCTTGAACATTAGAGTTGTCTGTATCGCGTGTTTCTCGAGACGGGGGTTCGATTGGAAATGGCAGGAGAGGTTCATAACCTATCGCATGTGCATTGATGTAATGTGATAAGGTACCTAACTGAAAATATTCTTCTTGATCTGTAACAGTAACATGTAGATTTAGAAGAGGTGCAGGTTTTGAAGTCAAGAATATTCTTGCAGCTTGTGATGTTATTGTTCCTCTTGGATTCCTAATAAATTGTTTCATTAATCTTGCACGATCTCTAATATCATAATTTTGATCGTATCTAGCTAAATCAAAAACGTATTGGCAAAATAATTCAGTTTCTTGAGAATTTGTTATGTAAAGTTTGATGGCTAGATTTAATATTTGAAGTTTCACTATGTCGTGTTCATCTGGAAATGTTTTGCTAACCTTCCGAAGCACGTCAGGTGCGATTAGAGGTACTCCGCTGGAATGCTCTCCTAATAACCATAATATTGCTGCACGAGCTTGAGGTATTGTTATATTGCCCAACAAACGAGTCATTTGTGTAATTATTTCTTTACAATTAGCTGCTTGAGTTTGCAGAAGTCTCTTTATCACAATAATGCTCTCAGCAACAATAGCTTCGTCTTTATTTGATAACAAAGTAACTAGTCCATTAAGGCACGAATCGGTTATTTCAGAAATTGTACATGCACATCTTCCAATTGCTTGGATTGAAGCGGCCACAAATTTCTTATCGTTACTTATTATGTACGTTTGGAGTTCTCTTAAAATAAGGGCTATATTAGAATCTGTTACTATGTTTGTAAGAATATCCAGTTTTAGTAATTTAATTTTGGTTGGATCTGATGTTCTTACAAAAAAGTTTTTTAAATATGGTTCGCACATACCTTTATTTTGGAGTGAAATTGAAACCATATTATCTAATACAACATTCTGTATTTCGATATTAGAATGCAAAAGTCGAACTAGCGCTCGGACACAGACAGGAAATTCGTTCTTTGATGCACAATGAAAATATAATTGAGCAACAGCCATTACGACTGCAGAATTACGGGACTGAAGAAGAGGATACGTGCAATGTAATAAAAGCTGATGATCTGGATCTTTTTCCGTTTCGTTTTCGTTTGGATCAACAAACTGAGTTCTAGCGTATCTTGTTAACATATTTACAATAACGACTTGTCCCCATTCATCTACATCTGCAAGTAAAGCACATAACTTACGAAATATTTTATGGACCAAATCGATTCTTTCCGGACACACTTCAGTATAAGCCATAACAGCTGAACCTACAACTAGCACGGTTGTATCTTGGAGCAATTTTTGTATGACCACTACAAGTTCTGATTTTAATTTCTGATCTAAATGATACAATTTAGGTATAGCATGTGCAGCCGTTTTCCTAACATATGGTGATAAATCAGCAGCGGCATCTCGAATAGCTAACATTACAATAGGTACAATTACCGCTACACGAATATTCGATAGAATTCTTAAAGCTCCTGCTCTTATTAATTGATTTGGTTCTTTCAAAGCTCGTTGGAATGTAGAAATTGATAAAAGAACAAGGTCTTGTTGTTCTTCGGCGTAGCGTACTAAATAAACATAAACTAGTTTCTTCACTTCTATATTTTTAGAAACAACATTCTTGACAACGGCGGGAAATAAGTTAGAAACATCTTTCCCTTTTGCAATCATTTCAATTATTCTTTTCATTGCTTCTAGTTTTAAACCATCTCGACTCGAGTCTAACATCTGCCTTAGATCGTCGTGTTTTTTATAATCAAAGTTGAAAAATCCTCCATATGCAGGATCGGCCTGATATTCCGTTTCTATTGCTTCTGCTACCCATTCGCTTTTATATACCTCATTATCATTTGACATGATTAATATATCGGGCGAGTTATTTAAGTTCCGATGACAGAACACTGACAGATTACAAATTACAACATTCTTATTTAATTAAAGTATTGTTGGTTGATGCTTTTCATATGTTTTTTACTTTTCTTTAAATTTAAAGAAATTGATTTGCTCATTGACCCAGTAGAATACAGAAAGTGTCGACTTTCTTCGATATCTGAAACCTCTAAAAGAATGTATTGAACCATCGGATCCGAAGTCGAACTTGCAAACCCCTGCACCGCCGAGGATGATACAGAAGTAAAATGAAACGTAGGTTTAATGGTTGATATAAATGGTGGGGAGGAAAACTATTTTTGAAGAAAAAGATACCCAGTAAAAACAAAATGAAAGACAGTTTATACCCTTGGACGAATAAAGGTCCTCCGTTAACGCGTCTGGTCTCAAGCTTCGTTGGCGGATGTAAATTCTCTCTTTCGGGTCTTTATACATAAATATAATTATATTATGTATCAAGGACGTGAGATGTACGTTTAGTGTTGTGGAGAAGATTCTAAACGCGTTTTGCGTTAGTAGTACGTACAAAATTAGGCACGACGCACGACCGGGAAAAAACTTTATATTAACTGGGCGTTAAAATCAAAACACAGTTTGCGCTCTAGGACGATAAAAACGCATTTTATGTCTTAGAGCCTACTTTTCTACTCCGTCGTGTATACAATAAAAAAAATGAATGTATCAAAGTATCTAAGAAAATACAAAAATAATATTTGACCATAGCCCAGCTGCATTAAAAACAGTCAAACTCTTTCAAAGACTTTACTTAACATCACGTTGTCAGCACTGCATTCATGATAGAAACATAGCCTAGAATAATTTAAATTTGAAATTAAGGTTATAATTTAACATTACTAATTAAAAACAAAAGAAAAATATTGAAATAAAATAATGAAGTCCCAAGGCATGCTGTAAACCTAAACTGAAAACGGCCAAACGTATAACTCTATAAAGATGCTCAATAACAGATATTTGTCAACTGGACCAATATGGAAACATAAAGATTTATAGTGGTACCAAAGGTGAATAAATTTGTAGATATGCTACGGCTTATGACAAAAGTGGATATGCACACTGAAGATGTGTATTAGAGCCCTTAATGAGCAATTTCTTAAGATTTTCATATTATTTAGGGTCTCTAATATGGCTAATATACATGTGTGTGGCAAATTCTGCTGTGACGTCACATTCTAGTTCGAAGTTTTAATACAAGGCTGCTGCTGTAACTGCCTTGGTGTTACTGTTACCTTACTTGGAATTGGTTTAATTCTAAGTTTTAAAGGAATATTTACATGTCGAAATTCTATTTACTTCAATTTTAGAATCAAATATTTTATTAACAGAGATCAAGTTAATTCTTTGAATCTAGAGCCCAAATTAAGAACTTAAGTCTTTTGAAATATATTTAGTTATATTTTGACTTTTCTTTAAATATTCTACGATAAGATGAAATACCTTTATTACTATAATTTAAAATAAATAAAACGTACAAAAAAGAAGTTTTGAGATATTAAATAACACAACATTGAAGGACTCCGTTACTTTGGGTCTATCGAATACGTCACCTAAAGTGCTGACATTATACTCTATACTATAGCAAATGACTTATCTTTTTTTTAATGTCTTTGGAAAACTACAAATTGTATAACGAAGAAATGTTATCCTTATCAGTTTATCATATTGCAAAAGAAACCCAAAACCTTGCCCAAATCAGGGATGTATTGTGTAGTTAGTATTATTATTTAAGTTGGTACTCAGAAGTATTATGTTGGCAATGTTTGTTCGCATTATTTTAATTTGAAAAGTGAAAACAGTAACGGTTGATTCCTAACCTAACAAAACTTTTAACTGTTGAAGAGTTTCTTAAAAGATTAATAATTTAAAAAATGGATATAACTTTATATGAAGAGATAGTGAATGTAATGGCTAAAGTACAAACTACCTCATCGTGTCATCAAAAATATCGAAGTGTTTTATTGAAGATATATGAAAAGGTAAAACATTTTTTATTTTTTATTTTTAAATTTAAGATAATTATAATGCCAATTTTCAGAGCGATATTAATGAATTCTATGCATGTTTTGAGAAGATTTTAACTCATATTTTAAACCAAGATCCAAAAACCAGAAATATGTTTGTTGACAGAGCTGCTGAGTTCTGTTCTTTATTTTGTGCTTCACCTGAACTAAACGAGAATTTAGCCGAAATGGAAGACCTTTCTTTATTAGAGAATGTATTTAACTTCTTATTAGATGTAAGAATAGCATAAAACTAATTGTTTCAAGTGCTAAACTGATAGTAATATTTGTTTTTTAGCTGCATGATTTAGAAAGTGATACCATTCGTTATCGTGTATGTCAAATGATTAACAAGTTATTAAATAAAGTAATTGACTTAAATGTAGAACTGGATGAAGATATTTGCAACAAAATTGAAACAGCTATGTTAGAACGCATTGAGGTAATTCTGTAATTTTAATACCTTGAAATGTTAAGATGTTTGTTACAGAATGATGGAAAATCAGAGATTCGTTTTCAAGCAATTGCTGCTGTACATTGTTTACAAATTCCAGATGATCATGATTGCAAGGTTATTTCAACTCTGTTATCGCGCATGTCTGGAGATCCTACTGCAAAAGTATTATATTTATGCAATTTTATTACAAAAAGTGCTTTATTATGTCTAAAATTTCTTAGGTAAGAAAGGTATGTGTTCAAAAAATATGTATAAGAAGAGACGTTTTAGTTGCTTTAATAAAAAGAACTCGAGATGTGAGTTCTGAAGTGAGGTTTGCTGCTTTTGACAAAGTTTCCAAATTTCCTCAACATCTCAAGGTTTGTTTAAGTGTGTTGTTTTTTTTAAGATATTAATGGTATTTGGTTTATAGATTAATGAAAGACAAACGATTATAAGGAACGGATTCTTAGATAGTTCACCTCAAATAAGAAACTTTATAATGTCTCGGTTAATTTCATCATGGTTAAGTAATTACAATAATGACTATTTGAAGTTTCTTAAAGCTCTACGTATGAGTTCTACTGAAAATCAAATAGAAAGGACCAAGGAAATTGTTAAATATGTGTTAAATTCATTATTTGGGTTGGTTAATTAATTTTTTATGTATAAAGATTAAGAATTAGTATTAATGATGTTTTCTATATGCTTAATATTTGTATATATATAAAAAAAGATCATTCTTGTACTTGTCGTATACAATTTTTATTTAAATATTAATATCATGCTTATTAGTTGTAGACCATGTGAAGAAGTTATAGAAGTGTTAAATATTAAAAATAATCACATGGTTGACTATAAAGATTTAAATTGGGAATCTGCAATTTATTGGCGTTGTCTCATTGAAACATTTCAGACATCAGAAAAATATGAATTTCACCTTTCTACTATTTTACCTGATTTTGTTGATTTTGCAAAGTATATACAAAAGTGAGTTTACAGTTTTACTACTTATTTATTTAAGAATAAATTGACAATAAAACTGATGCTTTTTTTTAAGTTTAGGCATTTTCTGATGATATATTTAAGTATATTTACAGTTATTACATCTCAAAATTGAAAGAAGCTGAGCAAGATGACTTGGAGTTTGAATTTATTTTAAACGAGCTATTCACTATAACACAAAGCTATGATATATCAGACACAATGAGCCAACAATCTTTAAATAACTTAGTCTGCAACATTTTATATGAAACCAATCTTAACACTAACCTTATAGCAACTATTATTAAAAACTTAGAAAAGTCTATTCCAAAAGCTGATGAAAGAAATAAGTTTGTATGTGAAATTATATCTAACATTATGTATCCTATTGGGGAAGAAGACATTCAAAGAACACTAGATGCAAATGTTAAGGTAGTTGAAGAAAAAAGACAAAAAAATGTATTTAATTTTTTTACATTTCTAGATCGCACAAATGAAAGTAGAATTAAATTATTTAAATGAAAAACTTGCTTTATCTGTACAAGACGAGGACTTTGAAAGTGCTGCTGTGTATAAAAAAGAAATGGATGATTTAAAGGTTTCCATAACGAAGTTTCAGGAATCATTAAAGGCATCGCAAGTTGTTGTAAAAAAAACTGATCTGGAAACTACATTAAAATGTATAAATATTGTTAGGGGAGTTTTAATTTCCAAACACATCACTACTTTGAATCCAGTGTTAAAGACTTTATGTAATGATTTTGTAATTGAACAATTGACACAGACAAATGATAAACTGAGAGTTAAAGCTTTTGAATGTTATGGTTTATGTTGTATCGTAGATAGCATAACTGCTTCAAAAGGAATACAAATCTTTAGTGCATATGTAAGTATAGTGAAATCTCTAGTAGACTCTACATTTTAGTATTCTGCTTCTCTGAACAATATGAAAATTTATTAGTCTATGCCTGACTCAAAGTCAATTGATTGTGATACAAAGTACCGACACCAAACAAAAGACAATCGCAAATTGAGCTCAATAACGATTTTCTCTCCACTGGAGGGGCTGTTGATCTATGATAAATTTGACAAGTTTAAACATTACTTTATAAGTTTGAGGTTATTCAAATTCAAATTTTAGAAAAAAGTAATTATTAATGCCTTATTGTTGCCTATTCTTTATTCTTTACAAAGCTTTTATGAGCAAGTGTATATTTTCTATTACCTGGTCGTCATCTTCATCACTTTCACAATTATTGTTTTATAAATTGCTGTAAAACAGATTTGGTAGGGTTGCGCAACCATTTCTGAATAAATCAAGTTAACCTAAATAACTGTATTATGTAATTTGTATGATCAGATCAGAAATACAAGTTAACGTAAGTTTCCGAAAACGCACTATTATTTTTTTCTAAAATCTAAGTTTTAATAACCTCAAACTTATAAACTGATGTTTAAATTTGTAAAATTGTATGTAGATCAGCAGTGCCTCTAGCAGAGATAATTGTTATTGAGCTCAATTTGTTTGGTGTCAGTACATTGTATCACAATCAACTGGCTTTGCCCTCACTTGCTCAATGCCTCCTTTTATTTGCATTGTGTGGATTTCTGTTTTTGTTCAATACTGTTATTGATTTGGTGTTCAAAATAAAAAATAATTTTAATCATTCTATTTTATATAAGTTTGCAATATCATAACTGTGCAGTTTAATGAAAATTATCTTGTAGATATTAGCAAGCACATTAGAAGGAAATTATAGTGACGCTGATTGTCTCCAAGTTGCAATAAAAGCAACAGTTGACTTATTGATGATTTATGGTTGGACACTTATAAATCCATCTGAAAATGAAGATCAACCCAGTGTATCCCTTACAGATATTGTTCAATCACTTGTTGATCTCATGGATCATGAGGTAAATTTTTTCATAATACAACTAATCAATTTTATTGGGCATTATTTAACAGGACATGAATATTCAAGTTTGTGCAGCGCAGGGCCTATGCAATTTAATTTTAAATCGCAGCATTCATTCAGCTTCTTTAATTTCTCGAATGATCTTAAAATGGTGTAATCCAGCTGATGATGGTATATTATTATCGCTATTTATTGGCATCATTCTTATACATGTATTTTCTTTTTGTGACTAGAGGAAGATGATGCTCAGGAATTAAGACAAATCATTGGTATGATGTTAGAAGAGCTTCCGAAGTTAGTTGATGCAGCTGATGAAATTCAAAAAGCTGTGTTGCCCACAATAAAAACCATATTAAGAGCACCAAACACAAATCCACTTTCAGAAGTTAACATTCAGGATATCGTAAAATTTTTGTTAGCTATGTGCAATATGTGTCAAGAAGTAAATTATTTAAAATTAGAATAATATAATTTATGATTTTATTTGTTAATTTCAGGCTACAAATCTACATTCTAGACTAGCTGTCTCGATATGTCTAGATATAAGAGAAAATCCTTCCCATAAATTTAATCCAACTTTATCAAGAATTCTGTTGATGTTGAATTTATCATTTGATGATAAACAGGAAATGACTGACCTCATTAATTTTTGCCATGAGTTAAAAGATGTATGTATATGTATTTTTATTTCAATTAAAAATGTTCTATTGAGCCTTAATAACACAATTTTATTGATAGGACATCTTTTAGTAATATTTATCTTGAACATTTTTCTTTGATATGTACTTTTAGATAGAGTAAGGTTTTAGAAAATTATGATTTCAGGATATTTCCAATAATGTAGTGTTGAATAATATCACAAAGTTCATCTCAAACTTAGAAATACTGAACTCAGATGAGTTATCTATGTTGAAAGAGGAAGAAATTGAAGAGTAGCTTGTCAGAAATAAGAATTTTCTTATAGTATTAGTAAAATATGAATTAATGTTAAATATACAGTCTGTAATTAAATTTTTATGTATTTTAAATTTTATTCTATAAATAAAATTGCTCTATGTAATTAAAATGGCAGTTGTACTTAGTAATTATAAATTTCTTTTCTTGTAAATTACTTTAACCTTTTTTCTACAGACATCTTTTTACTAAGCTATGTAATGTACAGAATGTTGTTTAAATTCCACGGAACAAATATAAGGGCGTTATTCTATGATGAAAAATAAGAAAACCTATAGTAGATTTTTTTTTGTGTAGTACCTGCCAAAGTACTTGAAAGTTGGCAAAACGTGCAGTTGCTTTTTAATTTATTTCTAGCCAGCATTATTTAGGAAATCTTGACAGGTATTTTAGGAAGACAATGAACTATAGATAAAATTGTTTCCTAAAACATTCTCATGTGAAGCTACACCACCTTAAGGTTTTGCTAAAGAAGACGATGTCTTTCTAATAACTCTGCAACAGGTTCTGGTACAGTAACAAAATTTGGTATGTATATACTACTTATTAAGGCCTTTATTTGCATATAATTTGTCAAAAGTATCAAAAGTGTGTTTGGAGTACGTACTAGTGTAGAGGATGTCCCATAATTTTTTGTCACTTTTTATTTCAGAAAAACATGAAGACTAACAAGGAAACCATTCTGACTTAATGCCCTATTCTAAATTAACAATACTATCTACAGTGTGTCCCAATTTCAATGCTCACTATTGGGATCTCGGAAATTGTAAGAGATACGAAGTCGGTTAAATTAGAAAAGTTTTGGCTATTTTGGAGATCAGTTTACTTATGCTTTTGTTTTTTCAAAAAAGTTCACGACTTACTAGATATTTGCTAAAAACGAAATTATTTTTTTTAAAGTGAAATCTCAGGAACGAGCAAAGATAGAAAAGAGCAACAAAGAAGGTGTTTTAGAGAATTTACTCTCAAACACAATTTCAAACTTTCAAATGTTTAATAGTGCTAGATTTTGTTGATATTTTTTCAATCACTTCTGCCTGATTTCCAATTTTTTTCTGGAAAGGAAAAAAATTTGTTACAAATACTTTAATTTTTACTACTAATAAGAAATAAGCTTTGATTTTTGTTTAAAATCCCAGTTACCGTATCTTAAGTGAAGTTCAGGAAGACTATAGAAGAAATCTGACAGTTGTGATAAAACTACTACAATGGCGTCACACGAGTTAGAGATCCGTAAAAAAAATTATTTATAAATATCAAGAGAATATAAATGCTTCCTATGCTCACATTACCAGGGAGTTAAAATTGAGCAGAAAACGTGTAATGTTATTATATGATTTAATGAAAGGTTAACGTATGAAAAATGGTAGCAGCTAAAAAATAGGTTTGTTGGATAAAGAATTGGAAAAGAAGGTCGTAGGTGCATATAAAGTTAATCCGTCAGTTTCTCTTCGAAGAATGGTGCAACGTTTCAAAACATCTCACACTACAGTGCAGAAAATAAAAAGTAACAATAATTTAAAGACATTCAAAGCTGTTAAGGTGTCTAATAACAGTTAACCAGGGTGAGGAAACTTTATAATGAATTCTTAAGGAATTTTGATAGATGCGTTGTGATGTACGATGAAACATACGACTGTAAACAACTTCCTGGTCGAACTTTTTATGTTGCGATGCATTGTGGAGGTGTCGACAAAAAATACCGAGTTAAGGCCGTTGTGAAGTTTCCAAAAAAGTTCGTCTGGCAAGCTCTATGTTCTTATTAAAAGAAAAGCAAAATCTTTGTTACTCAAGAAATGTATATTACAGAATGTTTCGAAAAACGCTCGCTTCCTTTTCTGCAAGCACATGCTGGTAGAACTATTTTTTGGCCCGATTTGGCAAGTGCACATTACAGCAGAAATACTCTTATATGGTATGAAACCAACAATGTGCATGTTATCCCACGAGAGGCCAATCCACCCAACTGCCCAGAACTTTGTCCCATAGAAGTTTACTGGGCGTTGGTGAAAAGATACCTGAGGAATAGTAGAAAATGAAGAAAATATAGGAAATTTATAAAAAATGTAGAAATTCCATAATCACTTTTATTTATTATTATACATATTAATTACACTAATTAGCCTATTTTTCATTTCGTTGCGCCTCTACCAACAATAACTTCTCTTTTTTTTACAAAATTAAAGAACTCCTTGCAATCTAAATCAAAATTTAAAGTAATCAAAATTTCAGCTTTGATTAATTCTACGGAGGCCCTATTTCTGACATCGGCCCAGTTATTGCCCATGATGCTAAAATTCTCTCCACAAAAGCAGAAGCAGCAGGAATACTTAAAATGTAGGACATAAAGCTCGTAATATTTGGAAGTTCATCTGTTTTTTTGTAAAATAGTAATCCATCTATCACTTGTTGGACTACTATTAAGATTTTGATCATTTTCAAGTATATCAAATATACAATCAAAATACAATAAAGTACTATGTTTTCTTTAGAATTTCTACTGATTTGTAGAAAATATAGGAGATTTTTGCTATTTTGTGGTAGATAGGAGATATTTGTTAAATATAGTAGGTCTGGCAACCCTAATGAGGAATAATAATAAACCAATAAAGGACAAAAATGAATTCTGCAGAAAATGAAAAATTTCAAGCGAGAAAGTGACAGAAAAATGTGTAAATCATCTTATGCAAGGAATTAAGAAAAAAGTCATAAATTTTTTTCTTCTAAAGATAACTGAAAATTTATATGCAGTACAGCTTAACATATTAATGTAACAATATTAAAATAGTAAATTATATTTCTCCCAATTTTTATTGTTTAAATTTATTAAGCTTAAAAGTTGTAACAATTTTTTTGCTTCCAGACTTTACCCATGGGACAACAAAAAAACTTTACAGCTGCTCCCACTTTGGACTTAAATTTTACATCACATCATACATTCATATCATATTTTACACTCAAACCTTTACATGTCTTTCCAGGTTTATTTTTACAAATAAAGTAAAATGTGAAATTAACATCTGTTGCTATTTAAAAATGTGAAACAAATTTAGAGATAGAACAGCATATTAGATGTTACAACCATTGGCAGTACTTTTTTTTATCCAATGACCTTACTCGATCACCTATTTGTAACAGCATATCATTTTCCCAGAATCATCTTTACTCTTCCAAGTTGTTTTAGGTAGGGAAACAGTCCATTCCATCAATAAATGCATTAAAATGTCAGTAAAAAGAAATTTTCAGATTTAAAAAAATATAAATATATAGAACCTGTGTACTATATAACATGGTCAGAATTTCAGGTTTAACTGGTTTTTGCAATGAAAGGATTAACAATGTGAAGTGCAATGTAATGGTACTCTCAATAGACATTTTTGTAGCTTATACTTACATGTACCTTTTAACTTTCAAGCTTGATAACTTTATAACAAATTATAGTGCAATGCCTGGAGCATTCAAAACGTGAAAACTTTGGAATACAGACAGAAAATAAAAATTCAATGAATATACCGGGTGCTGCATCGACAGACGCAACATAGGAAATCCCATGCTAATTTTGAAATGTTTAGATATTGGTTCCCCTAATTATTTTAGCACTAAACTTTATTTAGGTTTTTTGAAGGGCATTGCAAGATGATATACATTGAGCAATTTGAACATTTTATGATAACTCAGTTAGAAGGTATTTGAAGAAAGCTATATGCATAATGCATGTTATGTGCATAGTTCAGTAGCAACATCAAATAGGCCTGTAAATTTTTACACTCAACTATTTCTATTAATCATCTATGACAGTTTGATAATCAGTTTAAATTTTAACTATGAATTATGCAACAACGGAGAAAATCGCCATAATAAAGTGGTATTATGCAGGGAACAGCATGCAGAAAGTAATTCTGGCTTTGTTAGCATTTAAATAATTGTGAATTTTTAAGTTAATAGCAATAAAGCTATTGATATTCGATGTTGCTGCTGTACTATGCACATACACGCACATTTCTTTAAATATCTTCTAATTGAGTTATCATAAAATGCTAAAATTGTTCAGTGTATATCATCTTGCAATGTCCTTCAAAAAACCTAAGGAAAGTTTAGTGCTAAAATAATTAGGGGAGCCAATATCTAAACATTTTAAAATTAGCATGGAATTTCCTATGTTGCGCCTGCCAATGCAGCACCCGGTATATGGAATGTATAGTAAATAATACATATGAAAATATTTACCTATTAAAAATTTGTGTTTTTTATTTTAAAATAAAAAAATTGATAATTTCGATAATATATAGACTATAATACTAAGTAGATTTTTTAATATTTTTGCATGTCAAAATAAGGTAAACAAACATATTTATACAGGGATAGGAATTGGAGAAAAAGAAGTAAAATATGAAAATTTGGATAAAAAAAAATTATTTGTAAAATATTTATTTATTTAAACAAATTTTACATGTTCTTACAAATTAAACATTTTCTTCGACTTCACCTATTTTCATAATAGGCGAAGTATTAAAGCAGCAAAAGTTGCTGAAGCTTCGTATAACATAGCCTCTTTGTATGAAGCACAAAAGCCTAAGAAATTACATATATTTATAACTTTTTTAAGCCAAATTTCCTATGAAACATCACAGCCAAAGTAATATGCAGAGGTGAAAGAAATGATCGAGGTCGTATGGCTGATGCGCTATAGAGTTACATTTCTTCTGATAATTAGGAATATTTTCTGCTTTGTTTTCCTTATCTTTGAAGATTATTTCTGACAGTAAAAACTTCAACGATTCTGGGACTGATTCATCAACATCTTCAAGCATTTTATCACTTGGTGGATAATTTTCATTATCGTAGACTTGAGTTCTTATGTGCCTTCTAATAATTTCGCTAGCCGCTTTTAATATCCGAAATTCCTCTTCTTCTGTATTATTACATCTTTGATTGTACCAATTTTCTTTTAATATATTATGGTTTACTTTTTTAAAACATATAATGGTATTGGCTCCAAATTTACTTGAAATAACAATATCATCGTGAAAGCGATCTATTAGTCGTATTTTAATAGTTTTTTTCATCCGGGATATGCTCAGTAGTTATCACATTTTTCAATTCTTGCATGGTAAATTGGCAGTCATGCTGTTCTATGTACTTATATATGTGTTCCATTGCTGTATCTATCATCAAAATTCTAGGATTTTTAAGTGAATTATAGCAATCTGCACGATACTTTGCTTCAAGTGTCTGTAGATCTATTATACCAGAAATTCTTTTATGAATTTCTCGACAGTGATCATTTTTCAGAACGACTACAAAATTCAGGATGGAGTCGTTCAAAGATGGAGTACTAACATAGGAAATTTGTCTTCGCTGATCTTTATTCAGTTTTGCTTCCTTTGCCTTATCAACTTCCTACCCACAAATGAAACAGTTATTTTTCCAATCGAATATTGCTACTTCGGAGAAGGTAAAATTTGATTTTGTTTTTTTATACATTTCAATTATTTCTTATTAATATATTTGACGGCAACTCAAATGAGCATAAATGAATTCAGTTTGTAAGCGAGATAATAATCCATCTTGTCGTTCACTTGAAGCACTTGCTCTAGATGCCCATGACCCATACCATAAACTGGTTTCTTTAAAAGATGTTCCTCAATGTCTATTTAAGTGAAACTCTACATAATATATGAAAAAATTTACTATTTAAAACAAAATTATATGCCCAAATATTAATTTTTTATAATTATTTGTTTAAACAATGAAAAAATCGAAAAAACAAAAAAATTTTTGGTAAACATTTCAATTTTTAGTATAAAAAACAAAATCTCATTAGTCCCACATACATTCATTCACTGTAACTGTATTCCAAGGCCAAAACCCCCAGGTGCTGTACTTGATATTGATATGGCCTTATAACATCGATAAGTCAAATTTATTGTAATTGTTTACAATTGCCAACTTTTGACATTTGACGATTTGTAAAGTACCTACCAACTTTACAACAGTATTTATGCTTAATTTTGCATTCTTTTGATTAACAAATGCAATAAAATAACAGTAAAATTTGATAACGGTTTATGTTAGATTTTATGTAATTTGTTTCTTTAAATTACATGAAATAAGCTATTCAAATATAATATTTTGTAATTGATAAAAATAAAACACAATTATTTTGACAATCTTTTATTATAAAAAAGTAAAACACTTTAGAAAATTATTGGCAAAGAAATCCTATTATGTTAATTTCCTGAGTAAACCAAAATTAGGATAAGTTGTATTACAAAACATTAATAAGTATGTCAATTTAAAGGTCTTTTTTATTACTGGCCATGACAAATTATCTAAAATTTAGATTTAGTCACTGGCATCATCTTTACTAACTGCAAAAGGTTCACTGACACTTTCAGAACCACTGTCAGCAATAACTACATCAGAAAGTGGACGATCACGATTATCTGTTTTAGATGCCTCTATTTTTCTTACAACATCCATACCACTAAGTATTTTACCAAAAACTACATGTCTTCCATCTAACCAGGAGGTTTGTTTAGTGGTAATGAAAAACTGTGATCCATTAGTGTCTTTTCCAGCATTAGCCATGGATAACCAACCAGCTCCATAGTGCTTTAGTTTGAAATTCTCATCTTCAAATCGTTCACCAAAGATGCTGCGACCTAAGAATTATATATTATCATAAAAGACCTAGAAAAATAAACAAAAAGCATTATTTACCTCCAGTTCCGTCTCCTTTGGTGAAGTCTCCTCCTTGAATCATGAAATCTTTAATGACACGGTGGAATTTACTTCCTTTGTAACCTTCACCTGCTGGTTTCTTAGCTAATTCTGCAAAGTTTTGTGCAGTTTTAGGTACTGTCTTTCCAAACAGACCTATTACGATACGTCCTGCAGGTTCACCTCCAATTGTGATGTCAAAGTAGACCTACACAAACAAATATTTTATGATGTGGCATTCCTTTCACTTTTTAGACAAAGAACATATTATCAAAAAAAATAAAAAACTCATTAACCTTTTAAATTAACAATCTATTTATAATTAGTAAGCAATGTGTACATAAGTCTTACCTTATCAGTAACTTTAGGGCCATTCTTGGCTTTATTATCAGCAGAATTGCCTGAACAGTGGGATAAAGCAAATAAACAAACTAAAGCTACTGCTAGCAAGTACTTTTTACAGAGCATTTTTACGTATTGCTATTTAATTGTACTAGAATCTCATAAATTGAGACTAAAACTAAAAAGCCGGTAAGTGTATCAGCTAATTATCATTCAACTAATCGAACAACACAATGTACAAATCACTACGGACTTTGCCACGTTAAATAAACAGCGTCAGCAGTTTTACAATGTCAAATATGTCATTTTTTCAATCGGAATTATTGGCGACTGCGTTTATAGGCGAACGTAAATCCGATCTTAAACAATAAAGATTAGAATTGATTGGATTATTGATATTTTTAAAATCAAATCCAACTTTTATTTCCTTTTAGTTCGAGGATTTAACCTTTATGCTTTTTAATGACTTTCTAATTAATGCATATTATAATAATTTGATGCTTTAAGATTTAGGCGTTTAGAATTTTTACGGTTTGTTCTCGATGTAATTAACCAAAATACGAAATAAGAAAATAATAATTCAAAATGGATATGTAAATAAATAGTCCAGGGAATACAGGCTGGAAAAGGGGCCTTTTCTTGCAAAAGGTTATGTAGTTCTAATTTTTGGATATGTTGTGTATATTGATGTTCTAGTGAAAAACCCAAGTTTTCGACCTCGTCGCTAATGTGCGGGCCCCAAAAACCTTCAAAATTCCGGACTTTTTTCAGTTTTTCGATAGTATTCTTTACCAAAGCATTACAGAGAAAACAGTTTTGATTAAAAGTTCTAGAGCATTACATTTGCTACAACTTTTGTATGAAAAATGTTTTTATAGAACGATTAGGTGGATAGTTAAGATTCATCAAAGTTACCAATTTTTCGTTTTTTTTGAGATTTTTGATTTTTTTAAAACAGTTTTATTGCTATTTAATTTATTATTATTAATGAGCCTTTCACCCAAATCGCTCCTATTGCTGCTTGCTCCTGAAAAACAGCGTTAAAAAAGAGGTCTATTCGTTTACTTGCTCAATTTGCTTCAAGCAGAGACAGTCGAGCATTGTCACGCGACTAAAGAGAGCAGGTTCGAGCACTTTACTCCATTTTAAGTAAACAAACGACTTTTTTAAAAACGGCAAAATAATCGGCTGTTTCTAACCTAGCAGCAGTCAATGTAATTCACCGCCGTAGGCGGCTGGCTCCTTAGAGGACTTAACCTCTCTTAAGCCTGGAGAATGAGGGATGTTGGTGGATAGGAGAGTCGACGGAGCGGTGCGTCGGAGTAGGAAGTTGGTGGTAGTCGTTGTCAAGTCATGTCACGTACCAAGCAGCCCGCAAGCCCGTCCACGGGGTGGTGGTTGGTGGCGACGATGGAGCAGGCCGGAAGCAGGTCCTCCATAATCTCCGCCGGTGTTGATGTCGATGGCCCAGGTTGGTTGGAGTACCCAAGGACGGCCAGCGAGCCGTCACACAGAGACGACGAGGAGTTCGACGCGACGGTTCTTTTCAGAACGGTGTTGGAATTATGTAATGAGTAGTGTGAGAGTGTGTATATGTTAGTGTAGTGGTGTGTAGGTGTCTAGGTGAGTATAGTGTGCCGTGGAAGTGCAAAACTGTTCCGGCATTTGCCTTAACCACTGGGGAAACCACGGAAAACCCAGTGAGAACAGTGTGGAATGGGTGTGGTGAAGCGGGAATTATTGGCGGGAAATTATGGCGGGAAAGGATTTGGCGGGAAGAGTAGCGGATTGGCGAAGAATTTCCGGGCGCAGTGGTGATGATACCTCGAGGAGCCTCAGGCTCGAGGATTTGGAAGGGAAAGGATTTGGTGGTTACGGTCCGGTAGCTACCCGGGTGAGACTGAGATGGTTGGATGGAGTTGGCCGGGCCTACGCACCCCTACGCAGGCACCGGATGGTGGTGGAGCGGCCGTTGATCCATCTACTGCATCTAGGGTTGGTAGGATTCGTGGCGGTCGCGGTCCTCTGGCTCCCCAATTCCTGAAGACCGACGGTCGGTGGGATGATGCAGCAGTGCGACCTCAAGTCACTCCGTTGGCGGTGGAAATTGGACCAGGCCTGTGCCCCCCATACACAGACTCTGGAGGGTGGGATGGCGGTAGCCCCCCGACTACCGCGTTGGTGGTTGAGCCCGTACTCTTCGTCGCCGATGCGCCACGCTCTCGCTGGAGACCGGGTCGACTGCCTCGCTTCGCACTCGAAGCCGGAATGCGTTTCTAACCTAAAAACGAGCGCCTATTATGTTAAACTTTTTTAGATTTTAAAGGTACCCAAGTTATTATATTGTACAATATAGAAACACAATGGTTAAAAGGACTAACTGTAAAAAAAATTGTGCTAGACAATGAAATACACCAAGAATTAGATACTTCTTTTATTTCCGTATGTTACTTAGCAGATCCATCTAAAATAGAATAATTCTCTTGAACATCTCGTAAACTTAATGCATCTATTATCACCATTTTAGCAACCTTTTACAGTTACCAACAGTTACTGTCATAGATAAGGGATTTGAGGTGATTTTGGGAGTTACTGTCACAGAATAGCGGTTACTAGAAATGTGTCGTTCGTAACCGAATCGGCTCCGAGCAGTGAACGAAACAAACCGGTTCCGAAAACCAACACAAATCGGCTCACCACTCTTTTAGCTCTCGCCAAGTTTACATAAGGTTTCTGGTTTTGAAAAAATTTCTAAAATGATTTTGAAATTCGCATCGCTGTTTTTATAAAAATTCTGTTTATAGTTAACTGCACTCATTATACTAAATAATTTTTAATGAGTTTCTTTATTTAAAAAAGTAAACCATGGATCCACTCTTCTTTACATTCCAATACAGTGGCGTAAATAGTGGACGCAAAAGCCAACAGTGCGGGGGGGCCCGAAGGATTTGGGGGCCCCACAGTCGTTTACAAATATATGAAATAAAAATAGCCATATAATTAGAAAAGTCTGCATAAGCGAAAGTTTTACTGCCCAGTTCATTTTACTTTTCAATTTCAGCTAAAATATCGGTTATGTTGTCAGGTAGTCGGTTTAAAACAATAATATCTGTTTCACATCTGTCCAACTTTTACTTTCCCCAAAATATAAATTGCTTTATGATGTTAACTGCAGTATATAAACAAATTTAAAATATTTCTTGCCACAGTTATAATTCAGAACTCTTTTATTTAGAACCAAGTCAAATAGTCAAAGTGTAATTATTAGATTCGGTTAAACACTTCTAAATTTTATTAAAAAAAGAATGTTAGATGTAAAAAAAGTTATTGAAAATTTTGCCACCAGGAAAGCTAGACAAGTGTCTATTAGGTGTATACCTATGAAATGAGACCTTTTTTTCAATTTTAAACGTTTATTAACAAAAAATGGTTACAAATTTAATCTTCAAAATAATAGCCATCGCTAGCGACACATTTTACCCATCTCTCAGGCAATTTGTGAATGCCGCGCCAAAAAAATTGGCCGTCTTTGGCCGCAAACCAATCATCGAGCCATTTTTTGGCTTCTTCGTGAGAATTGAAGCGCTGCTCGGAAAGTGCGTGGCCCATCGATGCAAACAAATGATAATCGGAAGGCGCCAAGTCTGGTGAGTAAGCCGCATGCACCAGCGGTTCCCAATCGTACGTCTCCACCAATTCCCGGGTCGCTCTTGTTCGATGTGGTGGTGCATTGTCATCAAGAAAAATTACTTTGTGACGCCGATCGGCATATTCTGGGCGTTTTCGGTGTATAGCGCTGTTCAAATCGGCCAATTGTCGTTGGTAGCGTGCACCGTCAACTGTTTCACCTGGTTTTAATAGCTCGTACCAAATCATACCATGCTGATCCCAGAAAACACACAGCATTGCCTTGCGGCCGAAGCGATTTGGTTTGGCCGTTGATTTTGGCTTGTGGCCGGGCGGACCATACGATCGTTTACGCTTGGGATTGGAGAAATACACCCGTAACGATTCGATGCAAAAAAGACTTCCTTTTGAACCGGGAGAGCAGCATTTCACAAGTGGTTTTTCGGTTCTCTTGCTGCCTTTCAGTCAGTTCATGCGGCACCCATCTTCCGACCTTTAAAATCATGCCCATGTCTTTCAAACGTTTGCAAATGGTTTTTTGGGTCACTCCCAACTGCTCTGCCATCATTTCTTGCGTTTGACCATCATCTTCATTCAACAATGCTTGCAATTCGGTGTCCTCAAACTTTTTCGGTGGCCGGCCACGTTCCTCGTTCTCCACGCTAAAATCACCACTTCGGAATTTTTCAAAACACCTGAAGCACTGTGCTCTGCTTAGAGCATGTCCACCGTAAGCTTCTATAAGCATTTGATGAGCTTGAGAAGCGTTTTTCTTCAATTGATAACAGAAAATCAACGATGTCCGCAAATCGTAGTTTGAAGGCACGAAATTCGACATTTTTAAGAGCGAAAAAAATGCGTTGTTGTATGAAACATCACAAACAATGAATTGAATATTGTTGACAGATGACAGACGAAAAAAATAAGACATTTGGGACAGTTTAAAAATACTCCTAGCGACATCTGTGGTCTAATAGCTGAAAGTCTCATTTCATAGGTATACACCTGGTATATAACAATGTATTTAGTACATTAAATTTTGTTACACATGAATGTCCTATATGTACCTAATTTCTAATAAGATTATTTTGTAAATAAATAAACAAATAAAAACTAAAGTGCTGTTTTTCTTAAATATTATGCACATCATAAAATACTAAGGAGCCTCGAATTACGTTTGCAGGGGGGCCCTAAAATTATATTTACGCCACTGTTCCAATAAGAAATAGTAAGGTAAAAACAATTAAAATAGAGCAATGTGCAAATAAAGTCTAAAGAGCGGAAATAGACCGTCGGATAAAAACGCTGTACTGCTTTTATTTCTGGGAGTTTGTTTTTTCGTTCGCTGAATGATGAAAGCCATTCTGAACTGATGAACGACTGAGCCGGTTCACTGAATTGGTTCAGCAAGCTGAGCCAGAACCGTTGAGCTGATTCACACAAATAAACCAATCCGTCCATCTCTGGCGGTTACTATACGTGGTCATGTTTGCCGCGTTTTTTTGAAGTAGAAGACAAAATTTAGGAGAAGTGATTCAACTGATTCTGTAAAAGGTATCAACTGTGACCTGATGTAGAGTTAATTGCTCGACGCAAACGAACAATTTTCAAGCAGTTGCTCTGACGCAGACGAACACCTACTACGTTGCTCAAATTGCTATAATGTGATTAGGGCAAGCAAACGAACAGACCTAAGGCACAGATTACAAATATTATAAACATTTCTGACAACTACAAAAGTAAAAAATACTATTCAGGAAATCTAGTAAAGACGACTCAGATGAAATCTTGGATGGAATAGTGTAAAGAAGCAGCTAACTTCAAGTCATAATCGTAATGCGACAAACATAGATCTGTAAATTTTTTTAGACGGAGAAAACAGAATTATCTTCAAGCCACGGATATCAAAACATAATCTAATGTTAAAGATTCAGTAATTTCACCGTCTCTTGGTGCACAGACGTATGCTGTTACATCACGATTATGACTTGAGGTTAGCTACTTCTTCACTCCACAGTCTGTTTCAATATTACAGAATTCAGAGGAAGCTTTGAGTTTATTTAGTTATTGTGGATTCTATTGCTCTCTCTTTCCAAGCAACTCCCAGAGCTTGCGATTTTGACATATACTGCGCAAGCAGCAAAGCGTGGTATGCACTTTTCATAAAACGCGCGTAAAAGAGTAGGCGTGGTAAACTCCCAGAGCTGCAAATGTAAATGCGCAGAGACAAAAAAATGGAAACATTGGTGTTATAGGGAGTGAAATATCTGACTTTTATTTAATCTGTGGTTTTGCAGTGTAAAGTTCATTTTTTCCTATTTTTCAGACTAGGTGTTTCTAAATATCTAGTTATATTTGCACCCTGGTTCTTTCTAGTTATAAACATACGAAGCTCTAAATAATGTCAACTGTCTAGGTAACAGTGTCACCACATCAGATGATGTAGGTTATGTATGCAAATTGCTAATTATATCCAAAGTGTATTTAACAAAAATTGCATTTTAAGAAAATAACATCAAAATTTTTATGTTAATTTTCTTACATTGCAAGTTCTTCTTAGATGCGCTTTGGATATAATTGACAATCTACATACATAATCTACATCATGTGATGTGGTGACACTGTCAACTTGGCAGTTGACATTATTTAGAGCCTCGACAAACATAATCGGATATTTAAAAACATCTAGTTTGGAAAACAGAAAAAAAGATGAACTATACCTTATCTCACTTCTATAATTCCAATCCATTTCAAATGTTTAGGGTTTTAGTTGCATGCACTGTTATACCCCAAACTTACAGCGTGACCAACCTCAGAAAAGCCCCGGAAAATATGCCAACTAATTTCAATAACAAACAACGCAGACCAATCAAAAGCGTAATTTTACTCGAGTACATTAACTGACAAAAAGTTGTCTTAAATCTATTACATGTTATTGGAGGCAGTGATGTGCGTGCGTGCGACGTCAACAATTCATTGTTGACATGTCAACAATAAGAATTGTTGATATGACCTTATTGATGTCAACTATGTCAAAAATGTCAACAATGTCGACAATGTGCAGAATCCTACTTTATTTGCAAAGTTGACACATTGTTGACACATTGTCGACATTGTTGACATTTTTGACGTGAAGAATCAATTGTTGACACGATAATGTCAACAATCATTGTTGACGTGTCAACGCACATCACTGATTGGTGGTGTTTAGTTTTATTTAAATTTCCCACCGAAAGATTTTTGGATGCGAGTGTACTTGGTCAACATATAGCTCCCCCGTAAACGCTCACTCAGAGCTTTTCTGACGTTTGTCGAGCTGTATTTACGTTGCTGTCACTATTTCTAGAGTCCGTGTAATTTCTAAATAGCACATACGTCATAGGCGATGCGCGTAGTAATGGTAGAGGGGTGACTTCACCATTGACGGCGTGTCTAGTGGTTGGGTTACCAATAACAAGAATAAAGGAAAAAGATCAAATAGAATTTTATTTATTTATCTAATTAGAATAAAAGCAAGTAAGAAAAAAGAAATAACGATTGATGCTACAGAAACACATAAATCTTAAACTTAAAAGGGGGTGATTTCTAAAAATCAGACAATGATATTATTTGAAAAGTATAAATTTTATAATATATAAAGACAAATATTATTTTATTTGACTAAGTATAACCTCAAAAAAAATAAAAGCTAATGTAACTTAGATAAGCAATTTTAATTTTAGAAAGAGTAAATTTTGGTTTTATAAATACTCTTGCTATCACCAACATAACAAATCAAACAAAACATTAACTAATAAATAATATACTATGTAGTCTTTAAAGGTAAATAAAACAAAAGAAATAAAAGATAATTCTAACTTTAAACTGTAATAATAAACCTAAAAGCCGTAAATTCTTGTTTAAAACCAAAAAAAGCTATCAAACTCAAAAGATGCAAATGTTAATTTACAATCTTAATAAAATATTTATTTTAACTGTTAGTTAGGAAGAGGGCATACCCCGTCAATTTATTATCAAGCTTTCATAAACCAAAGTGGCTAAAAACTCATAATTACAGCAAGCATTTTAAAAACTGAATTTACAATAATAGTCTTCATCAAATAGTGCGTTTTAATTAAAATATAAAGCATAAAAATTCAATTTAGAAAATCTCAAATATCACATCTATTTCGCAGCGTCAATTTTGAATTGGCGCTTGCATATGCCTGAACACCCCCTATACTGAAAAATAGACTTGCCCTGGTCTAACTGCGTTCATTGCTCAGAATGACGTATATGCTATTTACAAATTACACGGGCTCTAGTTATACATTTCTCACTAGACAATCTTCTGTCAAACGAATGTCATATGTCAAAATAGGGTTAAAATGCAGTAAATTCGTTTTTATGTGCAAATCAGTTTGATTACAATTAATATTGAAGTAATAAACCCAAAAAATAGATTTTCATTCCAAATAATAAACAAACAACAAAAGGCAACTCTACGAAATGCAAACATTTACCTTTTCTGAATGAAAATCTAACCTCTGATTTTAAATAAAAACATAAATAACAATACTGTCAACATATCTTAATAAAAAATTCTATTGTTTAGAAGGTTTTGTTACCAACACAACAAAAATTTAACAGGAATTATAGAAATGAGGTAAACTGTATATTCTCTCAAGCTGGTAACCCTACCTGACACCAAACAGAATAACTTTAGTCAAGCGGGTTATGGTTTGATTTTGCGTTACTTTGTTTTTGTCATGGTTTTGTCTCTTTTGTAATCATTGTAGAAAAAGAGGCAAATAAGTGTCAGTCACAGTAAAACATTTCAGTGTATTTGTATCAGAAACTTAAAAAATGGCTACAATTCTAAACCACCTGTGTCGTAGACATATATTTATAACATCTGCAAGAACAACAGCAACTAGAATACAGGGTCCTTCTGCCATTGCTGGAAGTAACGAAGGTGGTTATAAAACATGGAGAAATCTAGCTTTATTTGTTGCATTTCCATCAATTTGCCTTTGTGCTTTAAACTGTGTTCTTGGACATGAGGAACGCGATGAACCCGAAGAATTCGTAAAATATGATTACCGATGTATTCGTACCAAACGCTTCCCATGGAAAGATGGTAATCATTCACTTTTCCACAATCCAGTAGTTAACGCTTTACCAGATGGCTATGAAGAAGCCAACTAATTGATGAACTATATTGACCTAAAGTATTAAAATGTTTAATATGAATCGTAATATGTATAATTACTAACTTTATAAATATTTAATAAATTGAATGTTTTGCTATTGTTGACAGGGCCGGCTGGAAGTTTTGCGGGGCCCAGGGCAACAACATTTTGCAGAGCCCTTAAAATACAAAAAAGAAGAAACACACCGGTGTTTCAGAGATGGCATAATTCGTTTATTTTAAATATTAAAAAAAATAGAAATTTTATTTATTCTGAACTATCGATACAAAGAATTATTTCTTTTTTCCTCAAGGCGCGGGGCCTGGGCAGTTGCCCCGCAAACCCGGCTGTTCAGCCGGCCCTGATTGTTGATCTTATGTTTCTGAAAAATAAAGCAACACTCGACAGCGCTTTATAATGCATATTTTTTTCACTTGTAACTATTTAAAAGTTTTGTCCGAAATTCTTTTTTGCCTAGTTACTCATTTCCTTCTTGCCCATATCAGTTTTAACAGTTTTTTCCTTATGCATTTCTACTATTTCTCTTTGCCAGATAACCTTGATGTGCAAAATCTTCTCTTTTTGTCTGCGTTTTTCATTATCCTATTGTTTTTTTAAAACGTTACTATTGGCAGATTCTCAATAATTCCGCATCTTCTTGGTTTTCAAGTTCGTTTGATTGGTTAATGTTTAGGTCTTCAAGTCGATCCAGGTTCCCGTACGTTTCCGAGCGAGGACTCGAGTGAACGTGTTGAATGCAGAAGGTTGTCTGTCTCAGCTTCGTACAGGGGATTACCGACCTATTAATAGTATCTGGGGCATCGTTTCCATTGAGGTGACTTGGTATGCTTCCGAGTGAATTGAAGTGGGTGTTACGTTAACTGTATGGCGAGGTGTTCGACCGTCTCATCTAGTTCCACTTGGACTAAAGTTTTATGGGCCGGCCCCAACTACCAGGGGGCAAGTCTGAGTTACTTCATACCTGTCCCCAGAGCTTGTTTTTTTTCTTTGGGAATCCAGCCGTTTACCCTTCCCTCTTCTTCCACAGAGTGTCAGGAATGTATCCACGTTGCGTCTCTCCACTTCGACGCTCCTGCCTGTTTCAACAAGGAATGGCTCCTGTCATCAACCATGTCACTGAAAACGTCGTCGAGAGCAGTGGATGTTAAATCTTTTAATTTCTGACAACTTTAAATTTATAATTTCTAACAATGAGCTTTTTGAAATTTGATCTTGTAAATTTTGTTTAAATTGAATGGTTGAACTTCATTAAAATTAAACTTTTATCTCATGTTTAATAGATTACATTAGAAAGATCTTAAGAACGTTTTTTGCGTTTACTATTGTTTTAGCGGTGGGTGATAACAGCTCTGTCTCGCATCAACTTTGTCTTCGGGTAAGTTACTTTCATTGTTTTGCCACATATGACTTTTTTAAAAACAATTTTTTCTTATAGGTTATCAATTTTTTTTAATTGTTCAACCTTTGGCAAAGAATTTTTGCTTTTGCTATTTATTAATTTGTATTTTATTTGTTAAATATAATTTTAAATTAATTTTTCTAAATTATACTTGTCTAATTTTCGTTTACGAGATAAAGTAATATTTTGTGATTCCGTTTTACGTATACAATTTAGTTATCACTTTGTATCATATGAAACTTGTTTTAATTGAAGTGTTCAATTCCATGTGATATCTTTTTTATCTCTTTTGTATATTATTAATAATTGTATTTAGTAGCTACAAGGTTTTGTATTGTTTACTCTTATTTTGTATCTCACTTTTTTAATTGACTTGTTCGGATTGAATATACGTCTTAAATATTTTTGACTTTATTTATTGTGTTTATAACCTCTTATCAGCTACACCCAAGGCCGCCTTCTGAGGCTAGCGGGACAAAGACAAAAATGTCTCATTTGAGTATTAGTGTAACGCAAGGTTGCGTTACCTATTATTATTTACGTCGTGTCTAGCCTCCCGGTACCAATAACCAATTTTATCCCGGTAAAAATCACAGACGATAAATTTATATGGACCTCGCATAGCGTATATTTCATATACTTGGTTTACATGCCAACAAGAAGGCAGCTAGTGGGAATATGGCGGACGCAAGGAAGGTTAGTTACGCCATAAGCGCAATGCTGCGTTGGAGGGAAAGGTCACAGAATACCGTAGTCACAGATTACATACCATTACAAGATGCGAAAGTAAGCGTTTCCCGCCGAGACGAAATTTTACAGCGAATGACACTAGTCGCTATTAAATAGGTGGGATTTCTGTTAACCTCATTCTGTGCGTATGTTTGCTTGGTGTTTGTGCGTTCTAGAAAATTACTTATTAAAAAGTTTTTTAAAGGTAAAAATGGTTATTTATAATAATCGAGAAATATCTTTAATTGCAAAATGGTTTACTTGCAAAACGATTTAAATTTCCCGCTCCAGAATACCACCTATTTAATGGTCGACCTATTTGAAGGTCCTTAATCTGAACCCTCCGACATCAAAGGTGACGCCACAAACCTTCGCATCTTGTAAAGGTATGTAATCTGTGCCGTAGTCAACATGCAGTCGCTTAGACTGCGATCTGCTGTTTGCGGACGGAAAGATGTAAATAAATGAGTCCATTTCAATTTATCGTCTGTGGTAAAAATAGTTGAAGTAATGATTGCGCATCAATACCATCAATAGCTAAAACGTCCTAGATCAAGTCATAAATAAAACGATGTGACCATGGAAAAACCAAAACCAGTTGATTGTGAGATAAAGTACCGACACCAAATAAAAGACGATCGCAGATTCAGCCAATAACGATTTTCTCTCTGCTAGAGGCGCTGTTGTTGTAGGTTAAATTTGACAAGTTTTAGATACCTTTCTGCGTCGACGTGTTACAACGTCAGAAAGTTTGGATTCAGGCCTTCTTTTTCTGTCAGTGGCTCTTGTACAAGGAGATACAGCGAGGTCCACATTGAAAATATCTAGAATGCCTGGGTTGCTGCAAGCTATACCTCATCTCATTTCTGTAATTCCAATCCATTTCAAATGTTTAGGGTTTTAGTTGCATGCACTGTTATACTCCATAGTTATTTATGGCGGTGTCACTATTTCTAGTTACTGTGGTTACACATTTCTCACTAGAAAATCTTCTGTCAAACGAATGTCATATGTCAAAATAGGGTTAAAATGCAGTAAATTCGTTTTTATGTGCAAATCAGTTTGGTTACAATTAATATTGAAGTAATAAACACAAAAAATAAATTTTTATTCCAAATAATAAACAAACAACAAAAGGTAACTCTACGAAATGCAAACATTTACCTTTTCTGAATGACAATCTAACCTCTGATTTTAAAAAATAAAAACAAATAACATTATCAACATTTCTCAATGAAAAATTCTAGTGTTTAGGTTTTGTTACCAACACAACAAAAATTTAACAGGAATTATAGAAATGAGATAAACTATAAAATCATTCTTTTGTTTTTGTTTGATGTTTTACAAAGTAGTTGCTTTTTTCCGAAGTGAATTTGCTTTTACCGTTTGTGTTATCCCGTTTTGAAGTTGTTGTGTTGCAGTTATAATGAATTTAACTAGAGAACATTTTCGCGCTATGATTTATTATGATTTTAAAAGTTCGCTTTCTCCGGCGCAAAGTGAGATGACTTAAAAATGCATATGATGTTGAAGCCTCATCTAAGGCCACCATATATAATTGGTACAATGAATTTAAACGTAACCGTTCCTATCTGAACGATGAATTTCGTGAAGGTAGGGCACCTACTGCTGTGACCAAAGAAAATGTTGCTGTTCGAGCCTTGATTGAAGAGGATAGACGAGTAACATATAGTTATTGTTTTAATAAAACTTGATGATGATGTTAATTGTTTTATTAATATATAATCTGACACTTCGTTACAGTATTAGACAGACCTTGACATGAGTGAACACAGTAATAAATAAAAAAAAGATCTGTTCACCTAACTTCCAATCTACAATCACCTACTTACATTTCATTGAACAGTTATATTCAAGCAACATTAGGCATTGGTATGAGTCAAATTCAAACAATTCTACACCAACGCAACGGTGCCAAAAAATATGTAGCCGTTGGATCCCACATAATTCATCTGATGCTGAAAAACAGCAACCCGTGGATTGGTGTAGAGAAACACTTGTAAAATACAATCAAGGAACTTCAAATTCCGTATGGAATATTGTGACAGGAGACGAATCTTGGATATATAGTTTCGATCCCGAAAGAAAGTGTCAGAGTGCTCAATGGGTGTTTGAAACAGATGCTAGGCCTACGAAAGTAAGAAGAACAAAAAGTGTTGGCAAGAAAATGATAGCAAGTTTCTTCTCGAAAACTGGGCACATTGCTATAATTGTGCTAGAGGATCGACGAACGGTTAATGCAGATTGGTACACTACGGTTTGTCTACCTGAAGTTATAAGAAAAACATCATGACAACGCCTCATCACATACGGCTAAGCAAACGATTACGTTTTTGGAGGTGACAAGAATGAATCATCCCCCATATAGTCCTGACCTAGCACCTTGCGATTTCTTCTGTTACCCGGAATTAAGAATAAAATGTGTGGAATCACCTTTTCGTTGCCAACTGAAGCTGTATGTACAAAAACTTGATTTCTGAAGTGACGCAAGAAGAGTGGAGTAACTGTTTTAAGGACTGGTTTTATAGAATGCGAAAGTGTATAAATTATCAAGGAGAATATTTTGAAAAACAGTAAACCTGTTTTCTTTGTGCTGTTATTTATTTTGCTATTAGTTTCTAAGAATTTTTAGTGTAACCCTCGTACCTATTACTTGATCATAGACTGGTAGACCACTTATGAGTCAGTGCACTTCTCTGAACTACAGTTCCTGATTAAGCAACTTTTTTATGGTTGTTTAAGAGTTAGGATATGAAATAGTTTATTTGTCTCTGTTTCTTTAATTGCTATGATTTCATTACTGAAACAATTAAAAATCTATCAAACTTCTTTTGTCAGTTCATTTTAAAAAGGTTTACTCTTAGTTTTACTAATCAGTAAAACATTTTACTTCTAATCCCTATTGTTTCTATTTGTGACGCCCATGTGCATTTGAAACAGTAATCCTAACCTATAATTTTGATTTGACAACTTTGTAACCAAATAACTAGATTACAAAAAATATGATGTACTATTTTTATTTCAAAACTGTTCAGGTGAGCAAAAGAGAAAGACATACATCCTAACTCAAACATTAAAAATCTTCATTTTATTTTGGACTCTAGCCTGAACTGTTATGTAGCTGCCTCTACGATTTGATTAAGGAGAAATATTTAGATTATAATTAATAAACAATATTATTAAGAACAAGAAAATCTTTATTAAATAAGAAAATCAAATACAGACTACTGAGAATTCTTTGCATGATTTCTCCTAATATGATGTAATTTTTGGGAAACACACGAGAATTTCTCTTTGCATATGCTACAAGTATATTTTAAACACTTTATTTTATTGCACTTCATTTTATGAATTTTCAAAATTTCTTTTTTATCAAAATTCTCATCACAATGTCTACATTTAAACTTATTGATAGAATGTTCTCTTTGATGTTGATGCAGTAAATTATTAGTAGCATATTTCTTATTACAAAAGTTGCAAGTTTTAGATAGATTAGAATTCAGGGCTGAATGTTTGGAAAGATGTTTCATTAATTTGTATTTATTAGTGAAATTTACATTACAATATTCACATAGAAAAGATTCATATCCTGCATGATTCCTAAAAGAAAAAATATGTAAATATAATAAAAATAACACAAGTAAAAGAATCTTAACCTCATGTGTCTTTGTAATAACCGTAAGTCTGTATATTTCTGCTTGCATACATTACATTTGATAAACTTTACACTTTTATGGTTGTTGTAGTAGTGACTTACAATTCCCGACACATAATCAAACGCTTGATTACAAACTGTACATATAAACTGCCCAACTCTATTAACTGGTAAATGAGTCTTGTAATGTTTTAAAAGTTTACCATTTTCAAAATAATGTTTACAAAAGATACAAGATCTTTTATTGATACTTGTATTATTTTCCACATTCTCCTGGCTTCTAGTAATACCTACGTCATTCACACATTTCTCTGGTTTTTCTTTCTTATTGCACATCTGCTTGCAGTCAGATCTTTGTAAACAATCACTACAAACATCTACAAATGGAGTGCTAAATATCAAACATTGATTTTCCCTGTGATTTTTCAAATAGCAACTACAGAATCTAACAGCGCTAAATGCTTTTAAAACAGTAATCAATTCATTAATACTGTTCACATTTTTTTGGATATAGGGAATCAGCACTTTAACATTATTCATAAACATATCAATCTTTAATATACAGTTATTAGCTTCTGATAATACAAAACATCTATAATTGTATGCTTCATCAGAAACTGAGAAAGTAATACTTTTATTTGCTTGATTTATTTGTACTCTCCAATTTGGTGAGGGTAATGTAATCGAAGGCAATTTGCTAATTATAGTCTCAAAAATAGTTTGTTCACTAGTATCTTTCTTTGTATAATTCGACATACTTTCACTGTTTGTAGAAGACATTTGCGTCTAATATATCTCCCAGTGTTTCCTTCTTTTAAGTTAGTTAGTTATGCAAGTTTGAATTTGACTTGCTTTAAACATAAACATAACCAATAATCTCTGCAGCACAGTAGGTAATAAAATAACGTCACTAACCAACTTTAAAATCACTACACACTTACAACCTAGAAGTAATAATACTTAGTTAAGAATTTGGAATAGAATATAAAACTATAGAAATTTTTCTATATGCAGACTTAATATTTCAGTTTGGGAATATGTAAAAATTACGATAAACGATAATTTGAAATAAAAATAGATCTCACATACCCACTTACTTACCAAAACTCGTGCTCCCACACTGCAAATTATTTCTATGTAGGTACATATAATTATAATTTCCGATCTTTCTAGAAATAGATATCCTTTTTGATATCCATCCAGCAGGAGGTTAAAGGGCAAACGTGATACTTGAAATGTCAGTTGTGTGTTATTTATAGGTTAGATTAGAATAAGGGCATTTCTTTTGTTTTTCTTTCGAAAAAACCGGTAAGTAATGCTGTTCAAATGCATTTATTTTAATGATAAATCATAATAATAATTAAAAATAAAATTGATTAGCATAATGAGTGGACATAGCGTATTAAATAATATCGCAAGCGATGAAAGTTCATTATCTGTAAAAAATGTTAAGAAAACTGAGGAACTAACTGACATTAATTCGCACTTGGAGAGCCCTAGTAATAGTTCTACTATAAACAACAAAAATAATGATGTTAATGTGGAAGCTGAGAAAACTGAGTCGTGCGAAACAAGTGATAATGAAACCGAAACTGCAAATAAAGAAGATGAATGGGAAGATATTCTCGGCAGTGGTAGTCTTATGAAATTGACAGTTACTAAGGGTAATCCGAATACCAGACCACAACGTTTACAGAATTGTAGAATAAGATATGTGTGCACTCTCGATGATGGGACAGTAGTTGAAAAGCATGACAATTTTGAAGTACAGTTGGGAGACTGTGAGGTAATACGTACTTCTAAATCTTAAATGACAGAACTACTGTTTTAATATGTTATTATTAGGTTGTTCAAGGTTTAGATTTGGCATTAGGGTTGATGAATGTAGGAGAAGTGTGCAAACTTAAATTAGAATCAAGATTAGCCTATGGTACTAAGGGCTTAGAACCACTTGTACCACCTGAAGCTACTGTTCATTTCGAAATAGAATTATTATCTGTTGAACTTGAGGATGAACCTGAAACATTAACTATAAGTGAGAGACGACTTAAGGGGTATGTTGATGTGTTTTTATAGTTTTAAGTTATTTTATGTTTATTCATATTGAAAGGAATAAGAAACGTGAACGTGGAAATTGGTGGTACAGTCGTGGTGAAAATCAGTTGGCTATCCAGTGTTACAGACGAGCATTAGATTATTTAGATGAGGTCGAAGGAGGTATTAAAACACCACTAGCAGATGAGGAGAGCGAAGTAACAGATGCAGCATTACAACAACTTTTGGAAGATCGAATAAATGTTTCAAATAATATGGCTGCAGCTCAATTAAAATTGGAGTTGTATGATGCCGCTTTGCAATCATTACAAACTGTCTTGCGTTGTCAACCACAAAATGTAAAGGCATTGTTTAGAAAAGCTAAGGTATTTATTATCATTCCACTTTTGAAGTAATTGTTGTCATGTAAAATATTTTATTCTCCAGGTTTACAGAGCTAAGAATGATGTTCAAGGTGCACTTAACTGTTTAAGAAAAGCAGAACAAGTAAGTCCCAATAATACTGATATATTGAAAGAAATAGCGACTCTTCAAAAGCTCAAGGATAAACAAAAGAAATCAGAAAAGGAATTGGCTCGTAGAATGTTTAATGGACTCCAGAATAATCCACAAAATGATAAAAAAGATTCAGCTTCTAAAGTAGGCTAAAAATTGGGTATTGTGTGGTAGAATGGTATTTTCGGTATTAAGATTTATATTTTAGGTACGTATATGGGTAACTGTAGGAGCAAGCATTGCTGTTGGATTAATAGGACTGGCAGCATATCGTTTTAAATTCGTATAGATACATAAAATTATTTTGCATTTATTTGTTTTTAAATGTGTATTGCATTATAGAAGATGTGGTGAAATTTACCATTCCTTTCTGTTTTGTTTATCATCTTGTGTATTTTCAGAATCAAAAATGGTTGTAGGTGTTATTATAATTTTAATACTTTTGCACTATAATGGTAAACATTTATGTTGAATTTGTTTATTATTATTATTCAATATGTATAATTATGTAAGATAAAATACCATGTGTTAATGGTTAAATAAATTTTTTACTAGTAAGTCTTATGTTTTTCCCAAATAAGGAACGTGTTTAATTATCAAACTGAAGTATTACCAAGACCCATTGAGAAGTCAAGAACTGTTAAGATTTTTGTTATGAACTAAAAAACTAAAATGTTAACAATAAAAAGCATTTTAGTGTAAACGCACCAGTAATTGGCCACCTAAATAATATTTTAAATTCAAACTCCTTTAAATTTAGAATTAAGTAACATTCATTAATGAAACTTTCTGTATAACGGTGCATACATGAATGGTATACATACTCATCATCACAAGTCCTAAACTGTCTAGTTTTATATTGCAAAAAAAATTAATCTATCAAAATGTGCACTCTGTACCAGTAATCGGCCCCTCTTGTTTTTGGTATTTGTTTAATTAAAATTCATGATTTTTTGTATTTAATATGAAGGACTACTGTTCTGATTTAACAAACAAAAATTTTCACAGATGTTAAAAACAGTACCTAAATTTACCTAGAAAGCAAGAATCTTTTGTCTTTTCATAATTGCATATATTCTGGAAGTAATGAAAGGTTAATAATTGACATAACTTTGATTTGCTGGAATGAGTGGAACATAATACTTAGAATTAAGGATGGTAGATAACAGAACTAAAAATTGCAGTTATCTCAACTGCCATAATTTATTTGTAAAGCAATAATTCATTAGACGGCAGGCTACCTGGAACTGAATGCATTTATCACCTATAAAGTGACAACTACAAAAAAGAAATACTGGAATGTGTAAAATAGAATGTAAGAAGCCCTAGAGCAAATGAGAAGAAACCAAACATCTTTTAAAAGAGAGGCTAAAATAAAGAGTTATCAAACTTTCAAAAAGTCTAGGCTTTTGTCAGTGGTTCTACATTTTTGCAGCATAAGGTTTAATAGGTGAACAACTCTGATTTTGTGTAATTTTTATTTTTCTAATTTACAATGAGATTGTAGATTTAAATAACATTACAGCTTCAGTCATATTGGAAAAAGTGATGACGTCATTAACATTTTTTTTAAATGGCATTTTTAAATATGCATTTTCTTCATAGTTTTTGATAAAAGCTAGTTCTTTTTAGTAACACAGATGGAATAATATCTTGCATATGGATGTTTGGGGCACAATTCCAAAAGCATAGGGCCTGAATTGTATGAAGGCAATATGGTCATTGTGCAGTCTAGTTTCTCTATTACTAAGCATTCCAATTCAAATTTAATGAATTAAAATACATCCATATTTCGAGGTTAGATTTTCAAACTTGAAGCATTTTTGTTTATATTAAACATGATGGTTATGTCTGTGACCTTCATGATTACGTTAGCTGTGCTATGTCAATAAATTACCTATATTTGATTGATATTCTTTTATATGAATGAAGTTATAATACAGATTTCTTGTCAAAGGTGGTTTTCACATCTACGCATGTGTAGATATGAAACCATGTCCATCCTGTTTAATGGATTTACCTGCTTTTCAGTTTGGTAAAGCATGAGATTTACATGTAGGAAAAGAGTTAATTAGCATGAGCATTCCACGTAGCACACAGATGTCCAGTGAATATTCATCAGACGTCCAGCTTTCAAACATATATATTTGTCACAATTTTATAGACATTCAATGGATGTTCATTACTGGATTTAATTTGTACCCCTCCTACGTACAGTTAACTCATAAAGTAATGTCGCAAAACGTTTTATATTTTAGCATTTAATTTCTCATTTGATCGGAAATTCTACATTTTATAAATAGTAATCGATTAATCAAGATCAGTTTACATATGAAACAACTGGCATGAATTCAGACATTAGCTGTATTCTTTTTACAAAACTAGGTCTTTCAACTAAAATTTACTGAGCTAAGATTAAAGTGAGATTTAACTAAGCTTGTTATGAAGTAAAAAGAACAAGCAAATACGATCGAACCTTAAATTCGTAACATTTATTATTTATTAAAAGCAAAGTTTTTATGCAATAAGGCACAACACTCAGCTGCATTCCATCTGCACTAACCTAAATGTTTCACCCCGTCTCAATTCAAACTTAGTTCAAATACAGTTAAATATCAAGCTCAGTTGGGGGTAAGGGGGGAGTAAAATATCATAGTTGAATCTCAGTATAGACTCACTTACAGCAGGTAAAAAGAACAAGTGGTCTTACTAAGATACTAAGAATAACTTAAGAATCTCCCTTTATTCTTACTTAAATGTGGTAAAAAGAATACAGCCATTAAATACCAAAATGTAATCATTTTGCGACATTACTTTATAAGTTGACTGTACATCACTTAGATGATTTCTGTACATAATCTGGTCGTTTCTTGGGTAAAATCTGGAGGACTTCTGAGCATTTTCTGGATTTAATTAGACTATTCTTTTCCTAATTCTTTACCTTTTTATACAGGGTGTTACTGAATCTTTACCTGATATTCTGTATTGCTAATAGTCGATTGCGATATATGCAAACTTAGTAGATTGAAAACCAAAATCTGACGTTTGAATGCTTTTTTGGACAAAATCTGGACAACTTTTAGACATAATTTGGGCGTTCTTTGGATATGACTGGGCGTTTTTTTTTGTATATTTTTAGATGCTATTTGTACGACGTTCAGTGGATCTGTGAATGTACACTTACGCCCAAAAATATTAGATGAAGTATGGTCCAACATCAAATGTCCAGTGAATGTCCACTAATGGTCATCTGATGCATGTCCAATGGATATACTATTTATGTCCAAGAATACTTGGATGAAGTATGGATCAAAAATGGATGTCCATTAATGGCTATCCGGTGGACACCTAAAGAATGTCCAATCTATGTCCACTGGCTTCTAGATTAATCATTCAAATGGACGTCTGGTATTATGTGTGATGGAAAACGTAAAAGGGAATAATTTTGTGCAGTATGAAATACACTTTCTAGTGAGCTTTGTACATTATCTTGCCATATGACCACAAAAAACAGCACATTTTCTTTAACAATTTATAATTACACTTTTACATCATTGACAAAAAGTTTTATACAAATTGAAGTGTAATAGTATATTTTCTTACAACACTCGCCTGTGCCTTGTGCTTCAAATTTTGGCCTCTCACCTGAAATGTAGTGTGATAGTAAACTTGTATTGAACAAAATGTTTTGTAATCGTTTATGCAAAATGAGAAAAAACATTAATCTACTGTAAATTTTAAGATTTACTTTGACAGATGTCAAATTAGGTACATAAATGGAAAAACTTATATATTTAGTTATACAGGGTGATGCATTTGATTCTGCACCATAGGGAAATAGCATGAGTTTGTGAATTTATTTAAATTTATACTTCCCATGTTTTCAAGGAAACTTTTCTTACTAATCGGTTGAGTAAGTATAAACTTTTATTTTAACAAACAACAAGTTAGTAAATTATCGATTAGTAAATCAGATAATGAAGTGTTGTAATGCTGTAACACCTAGAATGTGATCAAAATGTGAAGAGAATTTGATGATCACTTAGTTTATTGTGCAGCAGTTAAAAAAAATAAATGAAAATCTAAATCTTGAATATAATGCAGATGTATACATATTAGTCACATACAAAAAGTTTCAGATCATCTTACTGAACAATTAAGAGAGAAAATTAAATTTTAAAATTGTATCTTTTACATGGATGCTTGTGGGCGAGCTATTCAATTTGATAAATTTAAGTATTTGCTGAGTAAATAAAAATTATTACTCAAATTAAACAACTGAAGTCAAATTATCTTTTAAAATTATTAAAAATTACTACCTACCCAACTAACATATCAACAAAATAGCAGGAATTTAAATAAATTCACAAATACATGTTATTTTCCTATCGTGCGGAATCAATTGCACCACCCGGTATATGAAATTAGAACAGCTGTTGGCAGGTGAAGGACGAAAAAAGAAATAAATTTCAGTGTATAGTTATTAATAACTACATGCTGGTATGAAAAATCTACAAAAAATGACTCATCAAAAGTGGTAGCTACTGAATAAGTGATTTCTAGAAAAATTTGCTAATAAACTCATTTTTTGTAGATATTTAAAATCAAATGAGTTTTATTATTTTTTAATAAACCTTGTGAGTATGCTAACGAAATGCAAAACAACTGCATATCAGCTAGAGATACTGGACTACTCACCACTAAGTTTGTTCATTTAATGTAAAAGTGCAACACTTACATTGTACTCAAGTCTGTTCAGTAATTATACAAGTTGTAAAAAACTAACTAAACTGTACTATTTCTCTTCACTTGCAGCAAGTGCAGCTGCATGAAACTTGTACTTATTGTCTGTTCAAGGAGTTTGTTGGTACAGGTAATGCAGACATGCACACTTCATGTTACTAGTTGGTGACAACCTAAATTTGAGTGTTCACTTTTATGTGTTTTGATTATTGTCATGACTCCTATAGAAGTTTGCTCTTAAGCAGTCTTAATAAGAATGGAATAGCAATAAAAAAATAATAATATGCACCATCTTCCATTATTTATTTCTTGAATTCTCACATTATAAATCATACCAAGCGATTGTAAGAAGATATTAAAATTAAAAAAAATACTAGTTATCACCTTTAAATTTGCTTAATTTAGCTTTAGTAAAAAGTACATTTCAAAAATAATACTAATAATTACTAATAATATTCAAAAGAATCAATACAGAATTTCTTAACCACTTACAGACAGTTAATGTTTTATTAAAAGATCATTTCTAAAACTATAACTTTTTAAATACTGAATTAATACTTCTTGAAAAAATAACCAAGTGCGATTTCAATAAATTAGAATTGTATTCATTTACAACAATAAATGAATATGCATAATAATAATATACAGGGTGTCCAAGTGTTTGTCATTTTCAATTTGGTCATACATAATGTCATTTACACTATGCTTCTCTTAGGTGAGTTTATTTTGTAGTAGAACGTTATCATTTTAATTCACTTAATAATCAAAAAAATATTGACACCACCAGTTTAGGGCAGAAAAGGGTTTTCAAATAGTGTCACTTGATCTGCCTTTCCATTTAGAATTTGAAAGTGCTGTAATACTTTTATGAATGGGCTGACTAGTTAAGGTTAGTAACAATTACATTATTATGAAATTGGATCTAACAGTCTTGGATAGCTTTAAAAAATAATAATGTTAGTCTCCAATTCTGGATCATTGGAACACCCTGTACTGCCTGGATTTGGTTGAGTAAATGGATGTGCTTAAGCTGAATAGACAAAACTATTAAGTGGTTAATATTAGTAAAATAAATAAATTACTGAATAAATAATAAAAACAGCACAAAAAATACAAATATTAAAAAAATAAAAGCAGTAACTTCATTTGCATGCATTCTTTAAGACGAGTTTACTCATCTGAACAAAACCAAATTCTTAATTTTGGTTTCTCAAGTGTGGATGTATTGTAATAAAAACTGGTGTAAAGTAAAACTAATGTTAAATAGTAGGCTGAATGAAGTTAACAATCAAACAAACTAGGAATTATAGACATCAAAATAGGTGGTAATTAGCTGACATTTTAATAAAGTCGTGAGATTAATTAACTTCATAATAATTTCTTCTTTTGGTATGTTGCAATAGAAATTTAAAGGAGGTTCTGAAACTTGTTCAATTTTGAAATATTTTAATATTAACGAACTCCTTTGGAGTTGTTACTGAATTTGCAGTCTGTCTGTCCGCATTTTTTCTAATTTTGACTTCAGATTTGGATTCTACATCAAAAACTAAAGACCACGTGGTGTCTTTGTTTTTTGATGTCTCTTCGGGGACATGGTCAAAATGGCCGCCAAAAGATAAATGTTCGCTTATTTTTGTGAACAGACTGTTGCTCGAATTCAGTAACAAGATGGAGTTCGTTGTGGTTATGCTTTGCATTCCCAGATGTTTTTGTTTTAATATGTTAAAAATGTGAAATCTTTGTCAGCTTTTTGAATTTTTTACAGTAAAAAGTAATCTTAATCTAGAAAACCGATAAATTAGGGAACTTGCTGACACGCACAGAGAAAAGTTTCAGACTCTTACTTGAAGCAGTACTAATTATTGTTAATGACTACAATAAGTCTATTGAAAGTGGAACAGGTAATTTAATCTTAATGGTCAGAATTTGAAAAAGTATTTAAAAATCGAACAAAATTCTTGATTTGAAGCTTACAAATACCAAGTGATTTAATAAGAATTGATAAGGCAGAGTGCAACAAAGCTTTTCCTATCTACAAACTTTTAATCTACAAACATTACAACTTAAGTGCTATACATCTCAATTTGGTGGGATTGTATTGATTCCTACAAAAGAAAATCGTCTCGAAATGTCCCAAAATTGAAAAACAAATTCTTGTAGTGCTAATTCAGACACTCTATCTCTGCTAATAATGAATCTGCATCAGAATCACATATACTCCCCCCCCCCCTGAATGCCAATTTCAATGTCCAGCTTACTTGTCTTTAAAATATGGCAACCTTAAATAGTGACAACTTTACAAATTTGAATACAAACATTGAAAAGCTTTGTTACAGCTGATCACCCATTCACTTCATCATTATCAGCCATTGAATCACCATGAAATATCATTTACACCAATTTTTTGGCTTGCTGTCAAAACAGAATTTTCTCTACTTATTGCAGCAGAAGCAACATTATTATAATCTAATGGTGTTGTATAATCGTTGAATTCTTGACAATCTATCATTTGTAGATCTTTAGAAGGCAGTAATGACTTAACTAACTGATCCATCACATTAATTGTTAACAAATCATTTTCATGTGAATTTAAAAGCGACATCTGTGTTACATTACTTGTAGGATTAGTATTATACAAAATTCCATTAGTCTTTTCCAAGGGCAAGTCTAGTTTGCCTTCCCATAATTCCTGTTGGTTAAAACTATCTGCATCCATCGGTATAAGATTATTACTAATAGCTTTTGGTAAAGAAACAGAATTAATCACAGATACCGTACTACCATAATATTCTCCAATCTGTTCATTTGTAAGTGAATAAATCGGCTCACTAACTTCTGTCTTTTTCATTATCTTTTTATCTTTGATAGAATTCTTTGGTTCTGATGGTATGGGAATTACAGCTCCAGTACTGTCAGTTTTTAAACGTTGCACCTTCTTATTTTTTATAATAAGTTCATGCGCATTTTTTTCATGACGTCTCAAGTGGTTTGTACGTTTATATGCCTGTCCACATAAACCGCATACATATGGACGAGCATCGGAATGACAAGACTGATGACGTATCAATTCTGAATTTCTTTTAAAGCTTTTATCACATTCTCCACATTTGAACTGCTTTTCCTAAATTTTATGTAAGAAAAAGGATCAATTTCAAAATAAAATGGATTTTTAAATATATTTACCTGGACATGAATGTAGTCAATGTGATCCGTGAGACCACCAATATTTGAAAAAGTTTTTCCACAGTGATCACACATGAATTGTTTCTTATCGCTAAAATGTAAATTCATATGTCTTTCTAAATTAGGTTTAAACTGAGTTTGGTAATCACAATATTTACAAGAAAACTTTGTATGTTTTGTGCCATGAAAACGTTTTAAATGTTGCTCTAAGACATATTTTTTTGTGAATTGTTTTCCACAGTTTTCACAAACTAATTGACTAATTTCAGGACTGTTTTTATCATGCAATGTAGTTTTACAATGTTTGTAATACTGATATGGTGAATGAAATACTTTATCACAGAATTTACAATTTATGGTGGCCGTGTCTTCTGTAAAATATTTCCAATAAAATAGTAATAATAATAATATGTTAATATGAAACAAACCTTTATGTTTGCGTATATGCATTTGTAACAACAAGTTACGATGAAATGCTGCTGGACAGTGAGGACAGTGCAATTGTGGTTCTAAACCTTGTACGAGATGGCCACGTTTATAATGTTTATATGCGTGAACTTTAGATGCATAATTTTCTTTACAAGTCAGACATTTGTAACGATCATGTCTCTGCATTAAACTTTAATTAGAAACAACAGGTTGATAGATTGTTTTACTTACTTTTAAATGATATAAATATTGTTGTCTACGAGAAAATCTATCTTTACATCGAGAACATTGCCATGGTTTCTGTTGATCATGCACTTTGATATGTTCATTGTATTCTTCAGAAGTATTAATAATAGTACCACAATCTAAGCAGATAAATTTATTTGGAATATGTTGACGGAGATGGTAATATAAAGATTGACGTTTTACAAATCTATTAAAAGAAGTCATGTAGATAGTAAAAATAATTTTTCAATTTACTAATTATAACAAACCTTTTTTCACAATAACTGCAAGCAAACATAGATTTCTCCAATTTAATCTTATGTACTTCTAACATATGTTGTGCGAGATGTTCACGACGAGTTAATACAGCATCACAATATGAGCAATTATTTCTTTTATGTCCTTCTACATGTAAATCTAAATATCTTTGTAATGTAAACTTCTGTAATATAAATTGTTACCATCTTTAGTTATAATAAAAATGTAGTAACTGTACCTGTGGGCATTCTGGACACTTGAATCTTTTATTTGTCAACATCTTTTTCTTTCTACATAAGTGAGCTAGGTGGAAATCAAATGATAGCCTGCTATTAAATGTCCGATGGCAGGATGTACATGATATTGGTGTTCCTATATGAAGTTCCATGTGTTTTAATAAACTTAATTTAGTTTTCCTTGTTTCATTACAAACTTTACATTTTAATACTTTAAGTCTTTGTCTACTAATACTTATATGAGGTTTCTTAATCACAGAATTCTTTCGTTTCTTAATAGGTAATTTAATTCTTTTCTTGGGTGATACTGTTGTAGGCGTTTCTGTAATAATAGAAACATTTTCCTGTAAATCACTTTCAGATTTTCCAGCTGTAATTTCACTAATATCATTGACTAACTGTTGCACATATCTAAGAGCCTCTTTCCTATCATTTTCACTAAAATTATTGATACTCTGTAAAAGACTAGCAATCTGCAAGAGATTCAGGGATGTCATGAAGTTATCCGTTGAATATAGGTTAATTCACAAACCTGAGCTTTAAAAGAAGATAAGCTGTTACTATTTTTATTATTTAATCGAAGATGACGCATTGTTTATTAAGTAAGTTACTATTATTGTATTTAAATTAGAACTTTGAACATCTTAATGCTAATATTTCATTTGATAACAACCAAGAACCTTGAAACGTCAACAACTTTTTTAGCATCAGCTGCTAGTGAATATGAAAACCAAATGTCTCGTAGATTTCTTGACATTAGTATGATAATACAAGCAAAGAGGGCGCTATAGCAGAAACAACAAAAAATTTTTGAATTCACTTTGAGTACTACAATTATGTGCATGCTTAACATTATTTAAACAAAGTGGTATTGATTTTAAAGATCATTAATTCTTCTTACTCTTTATTACAAATCAATATTATGTATCCGCATGTTGCATATATTTATTGTATTGTATTTTTTATTTAGATATTTATTATAGCACATATAAGAAGACATAGAAATGTTTTAAAATTATAAACGTATCCGTTTTATGATCATTAATATGTATGAAGTATAAGGATCTAATGAAATTTTTTTTATAAAGTTCCACTTTTAAGCTAAAATTATAATGGAATAGTTAAAGTGGAATACTTTAAGCCATTGTTGTAATTCTTGAAATTCCCGAACAGTCCTTTTCATATTGCAATATCTGAAGATGTTGGCGTCTTTGAATTGAATTGAAAATTGTAAACCACCCTAGCCATACCCCTGCATTCCTTACGTTGAACATTCACGCCAATAACTGAATGATAGATACGTGCCATTTCAAATTCGCACCGCGTCGTCTTGAAAATTTAGCATTTCTTTAACATTAACGTTTTGTTGGAAAATTTATAAATTGTAACAATCTCATAAGATTGTTATTATACTATAAACTTTCCTGTTCTAAAACGCCTCATTGTAATTAACATTGATTAATATAATTTTTCAACTTCGACAGGTAAAAATAAAACTTGGCGGTGATAATATCAGCTCGGATTTTGTAAGTACGCACGTTTTAAGATACAACAAATTGAACTTGTAACAAACTTAATAACTAAAGTATTTTTACATTCTAATCAAATCTAATCTTATAATTCCATAAATCTAAAAGTGAATCTATCATAAAACAAGACTTAACTATTAGACAGCGATTAAAAAATGTTTTATAGGTATACTTAAGAAGATTATCCAAAAATCAACTTCTTGTTTTAAAAAACTATACTAATCTGGAATTACTACTAAAATATGGCTACTGAATTTCTACAAGAGGGAAATTACGTTAATTAATGGTTCCAAAAACAGCAAGAAAAATGAGAACTTCATATCATAATGTAAGCATAAGTTCCAGATGAGTCAACACAAAACGGTATTGTTAAACTTAAACTTAACCATAAACATGTGGTTAACAAAAATCTGATTACTGTAACAATACTTTGTCAATAAATTATTGTTAGAAGAGGACATCTTAACTTTTGATAAAGCGTGCCAAATCGTGTTAGATTTGGAAAGTGCAAAGTCTTCTGCTGCAGATGTAGTGTCAAATAATTTTGCAAGTCTGTCTAGTGCTTCCAATACAATTAAATCAGAAACAAATGCTGTAAATAAATTTCATAAACTTACACGCTCATCATACAAAAGTCACAAACCGTCTGAAAGTCATCACTCATCGTTTGAGCATAAGCATAAGTTTAGTAGTTCCCCAACAAGAGATAAAAGTTGCAGGAAATGTTATTCAAAACATAAACCAGCTGATTGTCCAGCACAATCATGGACTTGTTATTCGTGCGGTCAAAAGTGTCATATAGCACGGTTTTGCAGAGCGAAGACTGCAAATTACATTCATTATGGTTGCCATACAATTGAATATCAAGCAGATGAGTCACCACTAGTGGTAAACACACTTGTGAATGGACATAAGTCGAATTTTCTAGTGGACACACTCGGCTTTGCCTCGAGCGCAATAATTACGTCTCGACTGCAATAAATTACTTTTTTCCCTTGGTAGGTAAATAACTATCTCTCTCCAAGAGTGGTAATGTAAAGCAAGATCGAATCACATCTGCAAGTTTAAAAATGTCAAGTTTAATTTACTAGACATGTAAGCAGATATGTTACATACATTATTGCAGCGGTGTCGCTAATAGCTTGGCCGCCGAGCCAAACCTACAGTAGTTCACAATCGGACTTTGCCCAGCAGTGGTTTCAAATCCAAGCCATCCTATACTAGAGCACCTGTGGTGGCCGAAAGCAGAGCTTTACTCTATAATAAGCCATCTACTTTAGTTCAAAATCAGGCTTTGTTCCCATCTGTTCACATGTAGTGGTCCTCGATTAGCTTGCCCAAATCTGCTTGTCATCTTTCACCAAGCCACTAGCGATAACCCAATATCGCGCCTTTTTCTTCACCAAGCTATCTGCAACGACTCGAAATCCGGTTTTATCCCGCAGCAGACCACCTGCAGTAGTTTAAGATCAGGCTCCACCTGGGTACCCGTGGTCGCCCGTAATCAGACTTTGTCTTGTAGCAGGTCTGCGATAGCCTAATATCGGACTTTGCTCTTCATCAGGTCACCTACGCGAGTTTAAACTTGATCTTTGCCTTACCAAATCACCTCTAGCGAGCCAAAGTCAAGCTTCCTACAACAGCTCACATAAGGTTGTCCGTAAATGCATTTTGTTCTCTACCAGATCGTCTGCAGCGATCCAAGTTGGGGTCTCACTAAGTATGTAATTCTATGTATCGATCTTCTGTCTATTCATCTAAGCCATCTACAGTCGGATTTCAGCACAGTATAAATAATTCAAACTGCAGTAGTACAATGCAAAACCTTTAAGTTCTTTGTTAACAACCGCTCCATTCGTGTGCATGTCATGCCGTGGCATACCTATGACGACGCCCCTGCATTATTGCATGACTACCTTTATGTAAGCATTACACTATTTTCCTACTTATAGCTTTGATGTTAATCACTCTTCTCACTAATTTAAGTAGACAATAATGCTAATATGTAATTCAACAATAGAGGATATTCGTTTGACGTGACTGACTCCAAACAAATTGGTTGTGCGTGTAGTTTCTCGTAGATATAGCTATCAAAAAGTGTTAGCATTATTTTGGTGGTAAAATAGGAATTTGCACTGTGTCTTGGGGTAGATCTTCATAAAAGTTATAAACTATCTAGCAATTAAGTTCTCAGAGGCAATGTTAACAAAATTGCGTACAGACAATGGTTTGACGTCATTGCTAATGGCCTTTATTAAAAAGACATTGTAATATCCTCGGGAGCGGCCCCCTATGGCCCCTGCAAACAGTAAAATGAGTTAAAATTGTAAATTCATAGACGTGTAACCCTGATAATGGCAACAAGGCCGAAATCGGAATGATATTAAAATTGTATAAAAACCATATGCAACCAAATTGATCTGTAATATCGTAACATTTTTCACTGGCGAAAACTGATCAAGTGACCTCACAAAAGGTAAAACCTGACACTTACTTATGGCATATACAGTTTTTAATAGCAACTCTTGCTCCATTAGTCTCACAGACGATGAATCGAGATGGATTCATTTATTTACATTTCTCCGTTCGCCAACAACAGGTCACAGTGTAAGCAAACGACCGAGTGCCTTTATGGTGTAACTGACCTTCCTTACGTCTACCATATTCTCTTCAGCTACATCCTTTTCTGTTCTAGACTGCACCTCGGCTTTAATTTTGTTGATGTGTAAACAATCTATAGTGGAGTACACGCTACGCGAGGTCCATCTCGGTTTATCGTCTGTGATCACGCTGCAAGTCAAAGATCACGGGGAACTTTAAAGCTAGAAGCATGCAATATGAGATATCAATAAAAACTTCTTAAGTCATTTGTATTCACTAGAACTAATCCTACACGTAAGCTTCAAGAAATGGTATGGTACGGTGAATAGAGAATGCTACAGCTCTACTTGATTGTGTAGAAATATTATTTTCTTTAACTTCACATGGGCTACTTTTACTTTTACCTTTTAGGTTTCGTCACTAAGTATCTACACTATATACACTGACGAGCAAAAAATTTAGGTGACTTTGAAATTGTGATGTTCTAAGCTTATGTTTGCAAATTGTAAATCATTGTACTAGTAGGCGTTGAGTCATTAGTTTTCGGAAAAATGTTATCTGTCAGTATGGAGAAGACCAGGAGAAAGATATGCTGCAGTTTGTATTGACAAGTGACTTCCATTTGGCGGTAGATCGGTTATGGTTTGGGCAGGATTCTCTTCACAAGCACGCACAGAGTTAGTCGTCATGCAGAATGACTCCTTGGCAGCTCACGGGTACGTTACGGAAGTTCTAGAACAGTGATTCTCAACCTTTTTTTCGTCACGGTACACTTTTAATAATTTAAAAATTTGGCGACACACTAAGGATAAGATAGATTTAAAAGAATTTTACTAAACTGGTAGTATATAGCTTTGCTTGTGTTAAATCTAGAACCAGTGGTTGTGAATCACTGTTCTAGAAGATCATGTTATGCCTTTTCATGCAAGATAATGCGAGACCTCACGTGGGCATTAGGAGGTTTGATTGGCCAGCACTCATGCTTTCCAATTAAAAACAACACAATTTCAAAGTGACTTGAATTCTTTGCTCGTCAGTGTATAAAAGAAACTGAATCTGTATCTACGTCAAAGCAATATCAACCGTCACTATGGTTACAGATAGTACATAGCAATCCCGTCTCTATGGTTACAGATAGTATCTAAATTTAATAAATGAGGTTCAAAACAAATGTCAAAGTGAAAGAATGTCAATTTAATTGACAATTTTAAATAAATGAGGTTAAAATGAAAACCCGACTCTATGGTTACAGATAGTATTAAATAAATGAGGTTAAAATGAATGAAAATGAAAACTTTTTGTCTTTTATAACTTAAGACAGGATTAAACCGACCTTTTTTTTCTGAAAGTTGTGATTGTTTTACTTATAACCAGAACAAAATTAAAAGCTGCATTTGGTATCTAAATATTTCCGTATCACACTTATTAACTAAATACTAAAGCCTACATACGTTTAACGTTCATTTGGTTGGATGGTTGGAAAAAGGATCCAATGAATTATGACTCTGTATTTGACGAGAATTAGATTTGTCTATTGCTATTAGATTATCTCACGGTGAGACCGTTGCGTTGGAAAGTAGGACTTCATAATTTATCTTTTTTTGGAAAATTGATTTTAAATATTACAGTGAAACCTCCATAACTCGAAATCCAAGGGGCGCGATTATTAGTTCCAGTTATAGAAAATACGAGTTACGGAAAATTACGTGCAATTGGTATTGAAGTGCAAGGGGACGCAATAAATTTCGAGTTGAAGAGAAATTCGAGTTACAGAAGTTCGACTTATGGGGGTTCCACTGTATTTAGATTCGGCTCTATTAACCTCATCTAATTACTATCACTAATAAAGAGCAGTTATGCATTTGAATGAATTAATAAATCATTGAAAAAAGGCGTAATTGTATTTGCATAATAACTATGTAAACATATAATGTTTCTTTTCTTTCTTCTGGAATTATGTATTTATATTACCAGCAGACGAATGAATACAATACACATTAAAATGAAAAATTTTATTAGCAATACCTGCAACACCAAATGATGATGATCTTCAGTCAGAGTGTTATACCAAACAATATTTCGTTTATCGGAACTGCCGTTTCCTTCTTCAAACATTAACACCCGTTATTATTTTTTATAATTAGGTAGACATCAAACTTCAAAGGAATAGGCACAAAATGAATTACACACCTAGACCTACATAATAAAAATTCAAAATGGCGATGGTATTGCAAATAACAATGAATTTAAAATGAAATGATACCTACCCGAAATAATATATGTATTAGATAGGAATAGAATTATATTCATAGAACTAAGAGTAACCAAATACTAATACGGCAGTGATACTTGTGACAGCCTATACAATCATGGGATTAGCTCTCTGCTAAATTACAAAGACTGACAGCCATCATTGAGGGTCATTCATAACAATGACAGAAATTCTACACCGCAAGGGATGTTTTGTAACAACAATGTACCAAACTTGTTTCGCTTTAGGCGGTCTTTCTGCGAATAAGTAGATATTAATGGTTCGGTATATTATAGTATGTGCATGCGTGCTATACGTAGTACATATAATAATATTAGTATTTATGTGTTGATATTATAAATTAAAGTGGAATGGAATGAAATGGAATATAATAGTTTACTTAGAGGATACACATTCCCATTTCTTTTATGTTGGAAGGATCATGTACGTTATGTATGGTGTGTACGCTGGCAAGGAGAAGTAATAACAAACATTTTAAAATGTTATTTACATAGAAAACACGTTTTGATTTACAGAGTTTTAGAAATCACGAATTCTCGTCTAGAGGTGCTAAAATTAAAATCTGATCGTGAAAATGAAAATACAAAAGGTGGATACCACGTGGATACTTAATTATGATTGAATCAAGTATGCCAGTATAAATATTGAGTTTATATCAAGTTGGCGTTGACTAATGTCTAGGTGTATGTTTTCTGTTTTCTATTTGAGACATGCATTCGTTGAGCAGTCAGAAATGGATAAAATTTTTTAAAATGATGTTGATTTACGCGTCAAAGTTCTTTTCGAAGAAGGTACGTCATCAAGGGCATAAAATATTAATGCTTTACAACAAAACAAAGACACCTCTGATTACAGAAAATGGTAGTTCTAAGGTTATTTTTCCAAGAACCTGAAAAGCGCGCACAAAGGAAAACATTGAAAAGGTGGAGAAAATTAAAGTTGGCCAAATGGATTCATGCTTGTTGGTATAAACGGAGGTAGAGTATTATCGTTTGTCAGTTTTAAAAAAAGTTATAGTAAGTGTTGATTTCTATGTACGTTGTAAAGTAATATTTCGAAAAAGAAAATATCCGAAGTTATTTGTGGGTGAAGAATCAAAAGTGACACTTCATCACCACAAAGTACAATTAATGAGTGTCGATCTTAGAAACCTTGGCAGCAAAGAAGGTTCTAACTGTATAAAAAGTCATATATCGTATCTGCAAAAGCACCTGATATAAGATAAATGGATTTTTTTGGATTTGGCTATTTAAAACAAAGATTGTTTAATAGAAAAGCAAAAACTTTGGATGGCCTCTGGAAAGTATTAAAGAAGCAATGATCAACAGTAGCACAGGAAAAGTGCTCTAAAGTGTTTAAATCTTGGAAAAGAAGATACCGTGCAGTTTCTAGTGTATGCATGCAAGTACATACATGCAAGCATCCACGAGCACTTAAGAATATTTTAATCAAATAGTGCTCAGTCATATTTAAGTATCCATATTTTGTAGCGAAATTTCAAAAAAGAAGAAGTTTGTTCTTATTACCCAAGATTGAATGTAGGGGAGGAGGTTATTCACATCATCTCATGTAATAAATATTACAACAAATTGTCTTTCAGTGACAAAATACAAACTTATAGAATTTCAGTAATATCATTATATTTAGAAACTAACCAAGAATGCGCTTAGGAATTTACAAATGAAATTCTTGAAAATGAAGAAATAAAACTTCCCAAAAGATAACAATTGATTTTAAAAACAAATGAAATGGTAAGATTACAAATTTTGCATGAATCAATAAAGAATTTTGTCTGATGAAAAGTCTCTTTTATATAAAACAATGTACAATACTACATAAAAGGCTTTCAACCACAACAAAATCTAAAATTGAAAATTTCAAATGTGGATAGTATCAAAAAACAAAGTTTTTATAATTGGGGTACAGACTCTCAATAGGAAGAGGTATAAAGATTCCGAGTTCTCTCTTGATCGATGGATGAAACACCCCCAAGGGAAACTCTGTGCTAGTTTTTTTTCATTTTCTCTTTGGACGAGAAAAATGAATGGCAACAAAGACATTCGTCATTAAATTTTGTGTAAAAAGTGTCTTATCGACTGTTTGGCTAACCTTCACCTAACTCTCGCAAACGACGCCAACATTCGGTTTCAGAGTTGATGATATAGCCTGGAGTACGCAGACAAAAACCGGTCTGAAACGCGCTATATTTTAGTGAATATCTCAAAACTGGTTGGTTTGACAAGGAAAGTGCTTAGAAAGGAAATGCTAGAGTAAAATCTCTCCTACAAAATTTTCTTACAAACAATCTTCATTGGTCTTTCGTTTTTTTCAAACCTGCATTTTATAAGTTTAAATTTGACGCATTTCAAACATTTTTTCAGAGTCGTGCTTCAATTTTGAGTTTGCTTCGGTTCCTCTCTTTCTATTCAACAGGAAAAGCTTAATGGGGAAAATGCAGAAACCGTCCTTGTATAAAATCTTCAATTTAGTCTCAGAATGATTTTCTGATTTTAGCAACTGCGAATTTATTGTTGACATAGGCATTTACGTTAATCTTATTTGTAAACATCATGACCAAGAGTGACTACAATACTGAAAACACTGTACAAAGGTGCATAAAGACATACATACATACAAACATACTTCTGAAATTTTTTTCAATTGGAACCACCCACTGAATATACTCAAAAAGATTGTTGAACATTCTTGCTCATGGAAATGTTTTATTTCACAGTTGACAGAGAGATTTAAGTACAAGAGAATTAAGACTATTACTGCTATAATTGATGCTGACTCGAGTTGCTGATTGTCCAAACTGCTAACAACGAATCATATTGGAATAAGACAGTAGTCAGCGTCAGACAGGACATTTGTCTTCTCCTGATGATGATTGCCCTTGCTTTTTAAGATAAAAACATTCAAGCTTTGAGAGATGCTCAGTAAAGTAAAAAGCAAGGTCAAATTGTTGTCACGATTTACAGTTCTGAAAAGTTTTGAAAATCGCTAAAGAAGCCTTGCGTTTAGCATTTGCGATACCGTCTTTACTTTCTCAACAACAGGAAAGCACAAACGGTAGAAAATGTACTAAACAGCAAAAAATATTTGGAAGACATTGTCTGTATCTCTAACAATCTCCTATGAACAAAAAATAGTAATCGCAAGTACTGGAAAGCAATTGACAATTACATTGTACAAAGCTCCAAGAAAATAAAAATTCTTAAATCACCAAAGATTACTTTTATTCAACAGGCTACATGCCATCTACTACTGCGTAGCATTACTACCAAGTACTTCATCCAATTCTGTTATCGAGAGGGAGTGGTTTTGGAAAAAATCAACATCCTATCGCGTCTCTGTATTAATAAAGTATCAGGACTTCTATTCTTAAACTTGTATCCTGCAATAATAAATGTGTTCCGGAAAAGTTGAATTGCGTTGTTCTACCATGTGCTTTAACTGCTATAGACATATGTGTTTAAATTCAACAAGCAAAAAAATTACCAACGAATACAACCAAAAGGGAAACTACTCAGAAAACACACACACCATCTTATGGGCGGTATGGCAATGAGCTCAAATTACAAAATGCACCTTTGCAAAAAAAACGGGAAAAATCAACCTTCAACTTCGAACGTCGTTTTCGAGAGTTGAGTAAGGGTTATCCAAACCGTCAATAGCACACCTTTTACGCAAAATATAATGACGAATATACTCATTTCCATATTCACTTCTTCCGTTCTAACAACAGTTCAATAGAAAAATAAAAAACTAACACAGAGTTTGTAATGTTATTTTAAAATTCGCACTAAATCCGCCCCTGTTTTTTAATTTCGTTCGGATATTTGTTTTCTTGACGCGCAATATTTAAATTGTTTCATTAAACGAATGTTTGTTATAATGTTATTTTAAAGAATTAATATTTTTGTGGTCTCGACACCTAGACTCCAGTAGACGTGTCTTTCGTTGATTTCCAATATCAAATTCCCAGAATCATTAGTTGCAATATTGCAGTCACACAGTCTCGGGGAAGTCAAATTTAAACTAGCGAATCTACAAGTAAAATTTTCCATTGTCGCATAAAGAGTATTAATGTCTTAATCTGTTAGGGTGTATATCCGACTTTTTAACTCCACTCACGTAAGTACGAACTGCGTAACAAAAAAACGCAGAGGTGAGGCATTACGTGGATGGCTGTTGACTTGAACCAACGTGTGGTAATTTTCGACGTTTACCTCTACATCCCCTAATTGGATTCAAACCAAATTAAGTGAAGCGACCCTCTTAGAAAAAAAAAGAGATCGGACTGGAGAAATCGTAATTTCTTCGTGTCAGAGACGCACAATAGTCGCGGAAGAAAGTGGTTTGTTTGCCAACAGCAAGGCTTATAAATTTCGTTATCGTGGGGAATGTATAACCCAAATATAATTACGTTGGTGTCCTCCAGGAAGCAGAAATTGTAGAGGGTAGGAACGCAACCATTTTGGCCCCGTTGGTGTAGCATCTGTGTGTATACTACATTTTGGAAGCTCCGCAAAATTTTAATAGTGCTTGAGACTCAGTGATTTTCGTTTATAAAATTGTGTGTAAACGCCTGGATTTTGTTCTTATGTTTTTTTTGCGATTAACGTAAAATAAGTGGTTGTTCTTCGAAATTTTCTCAATTATTGGATCTAGCTGCCTTTCGTCGGAAAACAGAGGTCTGCACATACCTTCTGGAAGAAAGAATTCCTGTATGAGTATAAGAAAGAAAACCTGCTATGTTTTATTATATGAATTTTAATGTTTAAAGACTAGGAGAACGTCGAACTTTGTGAAATATTTTATACGAAAACTTTGCTTAGACAGGATCAGTTTCGTATTGTTTTATTGAATCATAATTTTTACAAGTAACTTTTTAACTAATTTGTAACAGGAACGTTCCCAGGTAATTTTAGCTGGTGTTTGATAAATTGTTGCAACAAAATTACTAACTTGGCAATCATTTCTTTGTTCTTAAATGTAATGTTCAGTTGTCAATATTTAACAATTTATGGTCAAGTTTACCTTAGTCGGGTTAATTAATATTTGAATTTTGATCTTTTGTGTTCTATTTTAAAATTTTAACGCAACAGAATCATTTCGCTTTGTTTATTGTAATAATTTGTTTTTCTTATAGTTTGTTTCTGTTTTTATTATTTTATCGACTCTGCTCTCCAAACAGAAATTAATTTATGCCTCTTATTGATATTCTTTTGTAGTGCTATTTTGTTATTGTTTTTGTATTTTTGTTTGTGTGTGTTTGATTCATTTTTTTATTATCATTATTGTTTTAATAAATGTAAGTAAGGTCGACTTTTTGTATTTTTGTTTTTGTAAGTGGATCTCTGGTCCAGGCGAAGTAGCTTAATTTCATTATTTTGTTCTTTTGGCTATCAAAAAGCACGTAGTGTATATTCCAAATTTCAATTATAGACTAGATATCTTTGCTCAAGAGAGAAGTAAATATTGAATTGGCATTTCTCTCTTGTATCGTTTTAAAAAAAGGAAGTCTTCAGAGGACTTCCTTAGCAAAATTAAGTAAGACAAATCAAGTGCTTATACAGTGTTTATTTTGTGTATTGAGTCTCATTGGTGAAACGTCAGAGCGAGTTTTAATAGAGCTTCCACGAGGTAAGTTACACACAGGGTGAGGTTTCGTAAGAGGCCTATATACAGGGTGTCGGATTCACGAGTAGTCGCGTGACCGACCATCAGAACCCTTCGATCTACGACTGCTGGCGCCCTCTTTTACGGCCATCTATTAGTTTAATAAGAGTTTTGGAAAACGGTGAGCTTCTCTTTGTGAGAGATTAGCCAAGTTTATTTGGGAATCCACCCCATCTGCGGCATGAGCTACGGGATTTAACATCTACCATTGGTCTGGACGGGACTTGTGCATACTTTTGAGCATCTTCCTGTTACAAGTTCCCATTGAGAGTGGTTTTTCACTAAAAAGGGATGCTTTATTTACCGTCCCGGTAAAAAGCCTATCTTTATTTCTGGCCCTATTACGAGTGTGGACTCCAGTTATGAAAATTATTTTTGTGCCATATTACTGCACAACGAAATAGAAATATTGCCATTCGCACTTGCTGAAAATGTTGTCTCGATAGGTGCAAACATCAATGAAAAGCCATAAATAATTCAATTCTGCTAAAACTGCAGGTTTCAAGAATACTCACAATCAATATGCCATTATGATAAAATACATAGCTTGTAAAAAAATCTGATAAAAAATCAGTTTGTAGACAATAGGGAATAATTTAAAAAAATTAGCACAGAGAAACCATTTTAGTATTTCGAAAGGTAAAGGTTAGGTTTTAAGTGTTGACGAAAAATATCCGCATTTCTTTCAATTTTTATATAAATAAAGAAAGGTTGTGGAGTTAAGTTTTTCTGAAGTTGTGAAAAAAATGGTAACTTTGGAAGATAAAATTTTAAAAATCTAATTAGAAAATAATTATTTAAATTACAAAAATGATGACTAATGTAGCTTTTTTAATGTTGGAATATAGTGCCTGATAAATTCGAAACGAATTCCTAATAAATAAACCTGATCTAGCATTTGTCTTGTATTCCTTTTCTTTGATTTTTGGACATATGCACATCTCGAGATTGTCAGTGTGCGGTTTCAATACGCTATAACCAGTTATCACATGCATTACATAAAGCAAGCTTAATACTGGATATTACTGTACTAACAATAGCAATAATAAAAGTAACAGTAATAACAATAAGACTAGTAATAGCAAAGGCAGAAAAAGTGCTTTCCGAGATATCTGTTTCAGAGAGATGAACTTATCTTGAGCTTCTTGAATTATAATTCTGTGCAGTGCAATTCCTTGAAATATTTTATAATAAAAGTTCAATTTGTTTCCCAGCCGAGATCCTGAGATTTTTCACGCGGAAAAAATCTGAAAAAGGATGCCATTCTCCGGGAAGGATGTAAAGCAGTGGGTTCCATGTGACTGCGATGAGTTGTACGTTAAAAATACTTACCGGGGTTGCAAACCTCGGGTTCGGCTAAATTCTAGTTGGCGGCGCAATGACCAACCTAGTAGTTGTAACCACGAGATCCAAAGAAACCGCAACCTGGAACCTCAGTGATAAAACAACAAAAACAAAGTTCAATTTCAAATTTAAGAATAAATACTAACAATGAGTCATTCGTTTACTATCCCTTAATAGTGCAGAAATAAAATAATATCAATTGTTTTATCTTTCTGAATATGAAATATCTCGGTTAACTTAATTTTTATAAAAGTTCTTGAAATTTCTCAATGCTTTATTATTAATAAAATATTATGCTCTAAAAGAATTATTGACACGTTTCTGGAAATAGACTGAAAGAAACACAACAAAACACTAGAACAAAGAAATCGTGTTGAACAATAAATAACGTAAAGCGTAAAAAAACCAACGCTCCCCATTTTGTTTTCCACATCAAGAATTTCTATGCGTTTTTCTTGTTTTTTCCTTTTAATGTAAAAATCCGTCATCAAAATATAATTGTAATTGCATTCGCATGTACAGTTCGTTGTTTGTTGGTATACTAAACGATACCCAGGTTGGGAAACCTCTTAATTGATCTCATTATTATTTGTAAATCGTGGGCGCATTGAATGCAGCTGGAAAATGTTGGGTTATTCGACTGCATTTTAACGAGATGTATTATTGTATTGTAATGGTTAACGAATAACGAATACCTGCAATATTCAATATTATTTATACTTGAGTACACTCGTGTTAAAGAAAGAAAAAATACGAGTTTGGTTTTCATTCTTTTCTATATTAAGAAAATGGGTAGATTTTTATAAAAATAACTTCTAATTAAAACTGTTTTGGGTTTTACGATATTGGGTAAGTTGTTTCTTTTTAAAAAACAAATTCTTAACTGCTAAAGGTCTTTGTTTTCCATTTCAGACGTAAACTATATAAAAATCTAACTTTTGATATGGTACGTTTAAGAAACAATTAGGCTGATGATAAGGGCACCAGGTTTGTTTTAAAATCATATCATCAGGAAGATTCTTGTCTTAATTATAAAGCCTTCTGATGAAGACAAGAGCAACTTACCTACTTATTACACCCTCCCTTTGCTTTAAAGGAATGTTCTGTAAACTTCTTCTTGCATATTAACATATTCATGTCAATGATGTATAAAAAATATTTTTTAAAAGGCATATACTCTCACGATTTCTACAGTTAAATTAAATCTAGTTAGTGCATCTGATTAAAAGTAATAAGTAGTATAATATAAATAGTGATTTTAGCGCGAAGTCCAAAAAACGTTATTCTATATACGGTATAGTACAATATTTTGGGCACAATATCTATTTCTCAAGCTCTCTAATTTCTTTTTGATTCGTTGTGTTTCTATAAGCATTACAAAACTACCGCAGACGCTGATTTTCAGGCCTGCAGCCAGAGGAGAGCCAGGGATAGCTCCGCCACTCTCGGAGATTTACAGCCACCCCTAAAATGAACGCTTTTAAAATATCTTTTTATGTTCACAATAAATTTTTTATTTTTAAATTGCGAAGCTAACCCCGAACAGCTCCACCATTGTCTCACTCTCCATTTTTGTGCAGCTATTTCCAAAGACATAATGTCTTTCAGGTTTTCTGGTATCCCTTTTTGCTTTTCTAGTGGCCTCGTTCTACGCACTCTTCTATAATCGCTCTACGTTCCTACTGTTATTGCTCTGTACATACTGCTTTTTTCCTTTCAGAGTGATCCTCGTTCCACCAAACTGTGTTTATTACATGCCTTTCTATTCAAGTATATTCTTTGCTGTAGGCCATTATGATAGTTTCCTGTAGTTGCTCTACAGCAACTTTAAAACCATGTTCTTAATGCTATTATTAACCCTCTGAAAATCTGGATTAAAGTCCCAATCATTTCCACTAAGGTTTTTCCTGTAGTTTGGTTATATCAAAATAGATGTGTCTGTGATCTGAACAATCTTATTCATTACATACTCTCCAGTCTTTGATGAAGATACTAGTGTAGGTAGTATAACTACTATGGTGTCGATAACTTCCTGTCTATTGCACGTAACAAAGATAGAACTGTTTCAGGTGTTTATTATGTTTAAATTATTTATCATAATAAATTGAAATCCAGATTTTTTTCTTTCATTTATATTTGTGCTTTTTCAGGTCACATCCAACAAAATGCATTCCACCTACCTTACATCTTGCTACCAGCCTTTTCATGTCTCTTGGTGTTGGATTTTGCGTATCAACATTCAGAAAGTAGGCTGATGCAACCGTTCTTAATCTAGATCTTAATTCATCGCACCTATCTCAAGACCAAGACTTTTGAATCATCACTTTGCAGAGCACTGAGGTCGCTGCTTTGCTACTTGGGGGTTTATCGGAACTACCCTTATTATTGGGTTTTTATTCAGTTTTGGCATCAAACGCCTAACATCTTGAAGTTTGGAGAATGTCTTGCGACTCTTCACTCTAAATATATCGAGTTCTGTTTAATAACGCCACAGCGTGAAGAATACAATCTAAGATCATCCGTAACTGGCTATACTCAGTAATTTTGAGAAATACAAAGCTGAAGTGCAAGATCGTGCAGTTACTACTAGGATTGTCCCATATTCTCATCAGCGTCTGTAGCCGTTGAGGTATAACACAGATCAGAACAAAATCCAAATCACCCAAGAAAATTCACTAGAGTCATTTCTGTTAAGTTGGTCTGGCTACGGGCCTGCTGGGTTTGCTTTTTACTTATTTCAGCTGTTTAACTCATACCTTGAAGTTTTCACCGATGAGGTTTAACGTAAAGCTGCAAGTGCAAATTGCAGTAAAAAGTAACCGAAAAGAATGATTATGATAGAAGTTAGGCAAAATAGTTCCAAACCTCCACTTCTGAATGGGAAAGTATTAATTCAAACATTAGGTGGCTTTTATGTACTGCTACCAAATATAACAGAAACCTGACTTATTTCCTTTGACTTGACTACGTTGTAATTTGCGTTGTCCCTTTTAAGGAATCATCTGATCAGCATTTTCCAAGGTTTTTTGATTTTTTTGGTCTTCACAGTCTCTTTATCTAATGTTTATGGAATTCTATTGTAGAAAATGATAAGATTTCTGATCGATAGTTCTAGGAGGAATTACCCACTCATTTAGTGAGTAATACTTTCATAACTGTTTTTCAATACAGGAATACAGGTATCATGTGGGTAAAATTAAATCTTTATGTGTGCCTAAGCCTATTCTATAACAGGCACAAAAAAGAAATTCATTTAACAAACATAAACTATTGAATTATGTTTCGGCTTTCGATATTGTTAATATTAAAGAATATTATCTAAGTATATACAGCGTGTGTAGGAAATTGCTCGACAAGTGGAAAACTTTGTTAATTTTAATTTTCTGACAAAAAGTTACTGTTTCAAAACTGTTCTGCTTTCACTCAAATGACAAACTGTACTCTCAGAATAGCTTTGTTGTATAGAAGGTGTGGGAAAACTAACCAAAATCATTTTTCTAAATGCAGGCTGTTGGGAAATGCTACGGAGAGATTGACAGGGCGGATTCTTGATAATTAGATAAGTATTTTTCCAAGGAAACCTATGGTCGATTCAATTTTTGATATTTTGACAAATAACATAATGCGACAGAAAGTTAGTGGCTGCACGCAACTTTAAAGACCAACAACTCCATAACCAAAACAAATCCATCGTAGGTCCTTTTAGAAAAAAATACTTGTCTAGTTATTAAGAATTTGACCTCTCATTTTTCTGGTAGCATTTCCTAACATCCTTCATTTAAGAAAATGATGCTGGTTAGTTTTGCACACCCTGTATATGATCAAACTATTCTAAGGTACAGTTTGCCATTTAGGGGGAAGCAATACCTTTTTGAAATAGTGACTTATAATGAAAATATTGACAAAGTTTTCCGTTTGTCAAACTGTATAACATATAATGTTAGCTATCTTCAGTTGTTGATTACAAACAAAAAACTTTTTTGCTTTTTTTATACTATGTAAATTACATAACTATTTGCAGACACTGACTGACCGGTGTAATTAGATTACTCGCAAGCAAAATATTGTCGTGGAATATCTACGCTCGTTACAAAATTATTCTGAATTTCTTAAATGCAAAAAACAGGTAGCAATGAAAAACGCAGCACACATTTTAAAGTAGAAACAATGTTGAAAAAATTTCAAACACCAGCCTCTCAACGTGCCATTGTAATGCAACCCTTTTAGTCTCGAGTGCTTATGCAATTCTTAACAGTCGACACACACTTTAATTAGCTAACAAGTTAGTAATTGGTGCAAATTTTTCCACCTTTAATTTCTTTATTTACATTAAAAGTTCTGCTAAAGAAAAACCCTATATATACTCTATTCTAAATCTCTTGGAACGGTAATCGTATGTCGTTAAAAAATCAACTCTGATACGGTCGTTATTATTTTAAAAACACTCTTTATTTTATTAATTAAGGAATTTATAGTATTGAGTTTTTGAACGTATTGTGACAAGAAAACAAGAACAACACGACAAAATTAAAAACACACACGAACTACACAAAAATCAAATATCAGTTTTTCGTTTAATAGAACTTCTAAAATCATACAAAAAAGCTTAGAGGTCGTATTGGAGTTTAAGTTTGTCCTACAAATTTTTAGATTATTTAGATAGATCTAGAATACAGTGTATTACTACTTCCTTTATAATTTAATCTGACAAATCTTTAACACCATGTTGGCTTTGTACTTAGTAAAGACTTAAAAAACCTATGAATTCTTGTTATTAAATGCAGTGCAGATTAACAACAGTTGATTTAAACGTACCTAAAATTTAAAGAAAAACTAAACTAAATGAGGATTAAAATATTGAAGGTGTACGAATAATTATATTGCATGCTGGAGTGATGGTTTAATACCCTTGAAGTTTACTGAAAATTTTCAAGTTAGCTTACCTATATCTATAACAGTTACATTTGTTGCAGGCTCTGCTCCACACCTTACGAAATCTTGTCATTATTTCTTCCAATCCGAAAAGAATGTTTCTTAACATATAAAACAAGGTAAGCTGAGAGACTGAAAATCTCAAATATGGATTTTAATCAAGAACGTTATCCAGAGATCTTCTTCACCAATACAACTGATGCTATCAACTTCAAAAATGTTTCTGCACCATTTCTATTTCCAAACCTTTTATTTGTTACGATATCAATCTCACATTTCTAAACCCAATCACTAACTCTATCATAATTTCCTGATGGCACTATGCTCTAAGCGTCTTCTCACCTTGCCATCATCGGATCTTGCATGATCCTGCAGGTAGAGACCTTGTTCCGGTTGTAGAAGAATGGGTTAGAGAATTAATCCCAAAAGGACTCACTATTAATTGGATCACTTTTTAAGACTGTCAGTAGGTCACGAAAAGTATAGTACGTTTAGATATTGTTCATCAGTGAAGCTCTAACTATTTTGTTTAGGCCAAGGGGGAGCAGTTCAGGTTAATAATACTTTCGTTTGTAGTGTCTGCTGTTTTTATCCTTCAAGAAAGAATTGCATACTAGTCATAGCCTTTCTAAGGAATATGCCATTTCAAACTTCCAATCCTTTTTCAAACAAACTATATCTCAAAACTTTTTATTTACCTTAGTCTATTCTCACTATGCTTATCTTTTTATCTTTTTAATGTTTTATCTTCTTTTCTTTTTATCCACCTTTTGCTGTCACAAAATTTAAACGTGTTTGCAATAACTGAGGAACTGAGATGAACAGGCTTTTAGAGATATCTATTTGCTGTTGGTGGTAAAATTATTGTTGATGTACAGGCTTTACGTAACTTTTTGTCGTTTTGCAGTATTTTGAATATTGAATGAGTCTCATCAATATGGAAATCTTATACCAATTGTACCTTTTTTTTTCTTATATTTAATTAGAGCAGAAAAAAAACAACATTTAAATTTTATGATTATTTTGCTATAAATAAACAGCACCAGAAAACCTGAACACTAAACATTAGTCATCGAAGGTTAATGGTTACCGTAAAATTAAAAGAATTTTGAAGAAATGATTTTGGATTTGGATTTGGAACTTCCGTCGCACTAGCAAATAGTAAAAGTATTTGGTACAATGACAATATTGTGTAATCAATTCTTGTCAAAGTTCCAATCTTAAAACTCATCTTGGTTTATTTAAAAAAAGTAAATATCAAAGGTTTTTGAATTCTACTCTAATAAAATTCTGCAAAAAAAATGATTTTGACAAAAATAGTGAACGATATAATAGAATTAAAATACACGTGGAAAGGAATCTTAAAACTGATTAACAAAGTCGTCTCCACTAAACCCTGATTAAGAATCTACTAGGCTAACGTAACCATATAGCACAAATATTACAAAAAAGTGTCAAGAATTTTGCTGACAGCTATAATAATTTACAAATGTAGACTACAGTTTCTCGCTTTTCATACCGTCCTCAGCAGGTCATGATGGTATAGTATACGAGGTATGATCAAAAAATACGGTGAATGAATTTTTATAGCAGCAACTGCTGACGCTACATCGATTTGAAGTAATAATCCCGGTAGCTTGATCCTTTGAGATCGACAGTGACAAGCCGAAACAAGTTGTGTCCTGTCAGTCGACTTCCACAGCCGGGAGAGTGAGGTGTCTGTCGTGCATCATGGATTTCAAACAACGCGTGAACTTTAAGTTTTGTTTCAAGTTGCAAAAGAGTGCCAAAAAAGCTCATAAAATGTTAAAAGCAGTATATGGCGATAATGTGGTGATTCTGAAGACTGTTTACAAGTGGTATGAGCGATTTAAAAGCGAAATGTGGCGGTTGGAGACGAACAAAGGTCGGGACGTCCTTCGACCTTCAAAACAGACGAAAAATTGCAAAAATGGTTCGTGCAAACAGGCGATTGACTATTCGAGAGCTTTCCGACGAACTGAACATTTTGTACGGGTCCGTGCAAAGAATTTTAACTGATAATTTGCAAATGAGACGAGTGAGTGTCAAATTTGTTCCCAGACTGGCGAACAGAAGGAAAAGTGTGTCAGCTTGTAAGAACTTGAAGGATCGTCTTGCAGTAGATCCGGACTTCATGAAAGAAATTATAACTTGAGATGAGAGTTGGATATATGGATATGACCCTGAGACGAAAATTCAGAGTTCGCAATGGAAAACGAGTGGTTGTCTTCGCCCTAAGAAAGCACGTCAGTCGAAGTCGAACGTGAAGGTCATACTCATTGTTTTGTTTTGATACTGAGGGCATAGTGCGGTCGGAATTCGTTCCAAGGAGAACAACTGCAAACTCCGAATACATATTACAAGGGCTTACTGCAACGTTTGCGAAACGATGTACGGAGAAAGAGACCAGAAAAATGGGCTCTTGGTTTTCTCCTGCGTCACGACAACACGCCGTGTCACACCTTGCTTTTGATCCGTGAGTTTTCGGCCAAAAAAAAGGTTCTTGTCTGTCCACATCCGCCTTACTCTTCGGATTTAGCACCGTGCGACTTCTAGCTCTTCGCAAAAATAAAAATCGTGCTGAAAGGAGAACGTTTTGACGTCATTCCTGACATTGAGAGGGCCACGACGGAGCAGCTGAATGCTCTACCAAAAGAAGCTTTTCAGAAATGCTTCCAATCATGGAACCACCGTTGGGATAAGTGCATCGCTAGCCAAGGAAAGTACTTTGAAGGAGATTAAGTCAAATTTGTTGTAAACTTATTACTTTGTTTTTAATTTTTTAATCAGACCTCGTACGTCACTTTCAGTTGCAGGGATACGAGATCGTTACTTGCTATGGCCTACTAATGATGGCATAAAAAGCCAGAAATTGCAGACTTATAGTCTACTATGTAATTTCTATAATTTGCAAATAAGTCGTCTAATATCTTTTATGCTTTAAAATATGAAATATATGAATGATTATTACTAGATGAACAAATACTTGAATAAGAAAGTTGTTATAATCTATATCTATAGTACGTAGATAATCTAAAATTCGTAATTTCTTGACTTTATCTTATTGGTCATGTTGAAAAGCGAAAATATTGTGTTTTTAAAGTTATTTCCAAAATGCAAGATTGTGAAAAAATAAGATTTACACTCAAATTTTTATTTTTTACAAAAGAATAATCTACATAAATATTCAGTAAAATAAATAACTGAATAGTAAATAATTCTTAATTTTTACTATGCAATTCTTTTAAGGTATTAATTAGTTTAATTATTTTTATTTATTTATACTGTGTAAAAAATAACAAAATTCTTATTTTAAAGAAGTCCTTCAACTATCAGTAACATCATTACTGTAGGCAATGCACGAGTTTCCGCGCAGTTAACAGTGAAAAGCGACGTCCACTCACCGTGAAATGTTCTGTAACTTGAGGCAAATTATTTTCCCGCATCAAAGGTGGCTTGGAAATTGTTTTAACACGCGCCCTTCCGACTCTTTCTGCTTGGATGAACGTATATTGCGGACTTTGTTTCTTGCTCCTCGTTATACCCCTGGTTTCTTGTTTGTTACTACAGTGTCGTTCGTTAGTAAAATTTGTATTCAACCATTAAACGCTAAAAAAATACACCCGCTAAGATTGCCGGTCAACATTACCCAAATCAGACAAGTACTTATTTAAAACGATTTGATAAATCTTTACAGTAGTTTTTGAGATGTTTACAATAAGCATCTCTTAAAATATTCACTGCAATATATCGATTACGAGGAAATTAGTCTGTTAACGAGTTTTCTTCTGATCGGAAGAAATTGTAACAATTCCTATTTAAACCTCCGTCACTGTTCTGTCCTCTAAGTTGAGCTTTGGGTTGGACAGAGCTTTTAAAGCAAGTGAACTTTAGACAAGTCGCTTGGCAACGCTTGTTTCTGCTGCCATCTGCGAAAGACGTCTGAAACAAACCGTTTGAAGTTGAGAACTTACTACTCCAGAGCAATTACAAAGTTTTCAAGAAAAGATCCGCTCGCCACCGCATATAATATTTCATAGTCTTTTGAAAAACGACTTTTCATTTATTTTTTCCTCTAAATTATCCTTGTATTATTTTGCAGCTTCCGGGTTTTGATCGTTATTTACCAAGGCAAAAATCTGTATAGAACATAGCGGAATTATTTTGTAAGATTATACGAGACGCAAATAAAGAGATTAAATTACACCGCTCATTGCAGTTTTTCCTTTTTTTTTTGTTAAATATAACTTTATAAATGACGCGTAAACGTGGAACATAATACCTATAATTGTGTACGGATTTCCCACGCATTCATAAAAGGTTATATGAATAAAAAAATACATTTCTGCGGGTTGTATCCCCCATGACGGACGTTATTCACTCATCAGTGTTTTTTAGCGACTGCCAGAAGCAACCTGATAGTCTTTTATACCTGAATTTGTTAGGTAACTTTATTACCTGACATTATTGTAAGGTAGTACTCCACACACTATACTCACTTCGTAGCGTTTTATCAATTGCATTAAAAAATTATAAACAGTATTCAAACAAGTATTTACAAAAATTACAATTATTGACGTTATTTACAAATTTTAAATAAACAAACTGACAAAGACTGAAAACAGATAAAAACATACTTGAATAAATTCTTTGATTTTGCCCAAATACACAGATATTGAGTATGACGTATGGCAAATTAAAGAGCCTACTAACATTTTAACTTAATTAACAATGAGTAATTAAACGAGTAACTTAAATTCTTTATAGCCAGTTATCAACTTATTAAATAGTTTTTTTGAACTACAGGGCGTCTTAAAAGATTGTAAACTCCAAATAAAAACCGTACTATATCAGCGAGCTTCAACTCGATAACATTCACTCTTTTACTGAATTTATTAGCTGAAGATCATAAAGAAGACAAAGAAAAGTCTGATGTTTTTACGAACCTCATTACGCTGGGATCAAATAGGTTATTGAGACTAAGAATAATCAGAAACTTTGCAAAACGCTTCGGATACAAAATTCTTATGTCCAGTCCCTTTTATCAACATTATTTAAGTCATAAATATATGTTTTATCTAGTCAAAGTTCCGTCCGCTTTAATTAGCTTCCTTGAGTGGTGTACAACTTGTATAGCAATACGCGGCGACAACCCTGTTGGTAATTGTTTATTTTCCAGGAGACGTCTATGTTTATCTAGGGTTTTCTATACTCTGAAGCAAAGGAATCACACCATCTTTGTGAAAATTCTTTTTTGATTTTGGAAATTTTCTCGCTTTTCTTCTTGAAGAAACACTGCCCCCTTTCCTCAACTTAAAAAGTACCGTGTACCTACTATTGTGATCCATCAAAGTCTGTTACGAAAACAGAAAGCAGTTTCTCAATCCATCATACCTTATCTTCAACACCAAAATTACCTTATCCCAGTCCATCATCTATTGAGATACAAGGTATCCTTACAGTAAATATCATCGAGTGCAACAATTTAGAAAGAAGGTAAATATTCTGTAGTTTTTAATCTATGTAAACCTGGCGGGAAAAACTTTTTAAAATTGAAGTTTCAATACCAATTTCTTGTTTCTGGTATATTACACAGACGCGAGACTTTGAACTGTTGTTACCATACCTTTTAAAAACGTTCACAATAGTTGATAAAACCAACAGGCACATACATTTAAGAGGGTATAAACATTTCTTATACACTCTGTATCTCAGGAGCGGTGTATTTTCAGGTCACATTCATGGTAACCTTTAGAAGATATTTTATTCTATTTACATATATCTGAACACCCTATATAATATGCTACATTAACTTTTAGTAATGCTCTAACTAAAGATAAATTAGTCTCATATCCAAAAGATAGGTACGGACCTTTGGGCTAATAGACACTTGAGGCGTAAATTCCACCATGATGTCCTAGTTGCAGATCAATGTAATCATACCTATACTTATCTATACTACAGTTATCTGAGGGCCCAAATCCAGGAATAAAACTTGGTCGACTGGACATAAGAGGGCTATGGAAAGTATCTCCACGGCAGTGAATCGAAACACTGCTCCCACTGTTAGATTTGATAGTAAAGTCTGAGGTATAAGCAGCTGCTTGTAGATTCGAAGATAACTACAGTAAAAAAAACTCTACGGAATACCTTTTAAAAAAATCTTAAGTCAGCTAAAATTAAGTCCTTTACTATTAATGCAGGCAGACAGAATAAGCATACCATTTTAACAAGTCGTATTCGGTCATGACATTGAAAAAGAGCAGACGTGCTAGTGCAGATACAGTGCCCTCCTACAAGTTTTTTATCAGACCACTCATTTTCATTACGTGGTGTTTGTAGTGTTTATATCAGTCACTCTTCTTTGTCTTACTTACTTACTCAATAGGGTTATGAAATTAGTCATCGCCTTGACTGTCAACTATTTGATTTACAAAAACCCATTGATCATATGTCGTGTGTGATTCTGCAACGTTGTGACGTTTTTATTTTTCAAAGCCTATAGACCAGCGACTTTCATCAACTATTCCATATTAAAAGTATTAATGACTTCTGTGTACCTGTTCTGAATTAACAAAGTCTAGCAGTTTAGTACAAAATCTGAAAAATTTGCATTTTCAAGTTATAAATTCTTATATTTAATGCTCTCACATACATATGTACAAATGGCAGTATCCGCAGTTGCCCTGTTAAACCTTTCTGTTATTCGCTCTATCTCCCGTATCTTTGAAACTAGACGAGACATTAGGTTCTGCGTCAGGTTACAGAACGCATGTAAGTAGTGTAATAAGTAGATAATATCCTGCATTCAGAGACCAGCATAATGAAACTGATCTTGACGAACTAGATATGACTGCTCACCATAAGAGCATAACAATGATAATATCAATAATACTTACGGATATATCGCTTTACTGAAATATCGTTATCGATAATACTGATATATCAAAAAATAATCACAGTCCTAGTTGCGACGTTGCATTGTCACGATGTGCAACTTTTCGCATCATTTACTTATTTAGAAGCCTTTGCAACAAAATAGCTACAAAATAATCTTGGTTAAATGGGCTGGTAGTATTGCTCAACTGACAATTATTAAGGGGGCACAGAATTTGTCGAGGTTAAAAAGAGTAGCGTATATGACAAAAGTCTGAAAACCACTGCTACAGGCAATCGCGACAAGATTACCATCTAGCTTGTTAATTGATTTTACAAGTTGCATCTGCATTGTTATGTCAATGTGCAGGTGTAAACAACCGCTATTGAATAATGTACAGGCAGTTTTTATATCACAGGGAAAGCCTATGAAATAGGTACACAAGATGATATTATCGTAAAGGGTCGACGTAAGAACCTATAAACCAGGCATCTTGCCATAAGACAGCAGTAAACTGAAACTGACATTAAACCCTGTTTATCGCATGAAAGTGTTTTAAAAAACTCTGCCATGGGCGCTAAATACCCTAGTGCATGCCGACTTTACCTCCTAGGCAGATATGCCAATGATCGTTCTTTTGGTAGCAATTACCTTCTACTCAAAATCTGATTGAATGAAAACTTTCTTTCTATTCTAGTTATATCAAACTCTCGAACTGCACTAAAAACCGTATCGACAGTTAAACTTACCTTACTGCAAGCGTTGAAACTAAATGAGTTGGTGGTTCACAAGCGACAGAGGATATGGGACTCCTCGCGGCCATTTTATCGCCAAGAAAGCTCATCACCTACCATCTTATCGCCGCGTTTACTTTTCGATTTTTAAAAGCATTAGGGCATCAAGGCATACAGAGCCAATTTATGGCATAGTTGAAACAGTTTTTAAAGCGCTGTCAACGGAAGAGTACTGAAAGCACTAGAACTACAATGACAGTCTCAACTATTTATGCATCAGAACAGCACAAATTTTGAACTTCAGCGCGGCAAAAATTTGATTCATAATACGTAGTACACTGGTCACAACAATTTGAAGAAGAAGCATTTCTACAATATGGGCAAAATTAAGGTCCATCTCTTAGACTATTCGGGATAGAGCTGTGTGATGGACTTGTTGGAGAAAGAAATAGACGTCTTGGGGTTCTGTTCTTGGAACCAAACGACACTGCAATTACTAAAAATGTGATGGGCCGACATGTCATCAACATTGAGTCTGACAACATATTTCCTGAGGAGAAGAAGAAACTAAAGTATTACTGCCAGTTGTTTCCGCAAGAGTTTACAGTCTATAGTTCAGCCTTTATGATATTCTAAACCTATTTTCATGTCAGTATGTTAGGAACGACTCAGTAACTATTGTTAGAAGTTAATTCCCGTATAAATATCTATAAATGTCAAAAATATTGTTGTAAACTGTTTTTTTACGGAAAATCTTGGAAAGGGCAATATTGAAACTAAAACGAATCAAGGAGAAAAAAATCTTATTTATCGTTTCTGCTCTTATCTATCTGTCATCAAAATGCTCTTTTAATTGAATATAAAACTTACTTTCTTCCTGAATTTCAAACTTGAATTTTTTAAGTTTCAGTTTATTTAGTAATGTTGGTTAAAGAATATCAAAATTACTCTAAATTTGCTCATTTTGAATTGAAAATAACTTTCACAGTGACTTTTGTTAATCTTAATATTTTTCATTTTAATTTGTAAGTAAAAGATATTTTTGTTGAATTCGAATCGTTCATAAGTTTTATAGGATAATGCGGTAGCCTCCATTTTATGTTATGTGGACCTTTATATTCTTTTATTTATTGTACGATTTGTTTTCTTAACTGTATTTGTCGTTGTACAATAGAACAGCAACGGTGGTGGTTTGTATACTGAATGGTAAAAACCACGTGTAGGCTAAATGTTATTTAATACTTTTATTGAAACGTCTTTGCAGTCAATAGGGGATCTGTGATAGACAGCATTATTAAGAATTAAAATGTAGAGCAAACAAATTAAGGATAATGTTACGATTGTTATACTAACTAGTAAAGGATTTCTATAGAATTGCAGAAAAATGTCTCTTCTATTATCTCATTGTTCCATTTCAACCTTCTTTTCATGAATACAATAAAATTGTCAGTATTATTGTTTAATATTTCCATAACTTCTTAATGAAAGACAAAGTCTTTGTTAAGCGTTTGCAACGACCTCGTTTTATAAAAACTGCGTAATTTAAGTTACCCCTTCAGTTTTCTAGGCCACAATACCCCTTCTAGGAGAGGGTGTTGCAAACTGACATTTTTGTGTCTGACTGCGTTTTATTACCAGACCACACTCGAATCGAATATCTTTGGTTATAACTTATATTTTCCGTGAAAAATCGACGTAACAGGACAGGACTCAGTTTTATATTACAATAGTTAGAAATTCAAATAATAGAATTTTCACTTGCGTGAAACTTTTACGTATTGAATAGGATAGATTAATTATTAATTAATGAATAAATTCAAATATCATGTTGTATTTATTGTTAAGGAAAGAATCTGGGACTTTTAATTTTATACAATTTTCGTCTTTGGTGTCATTTCAACACAGGGGCGCTAACAGTATGACATTGAAATTTCATACCTCAATATCTTCATCATTTCCAAGCAAAATAAATAATTCTTGAATACTGAATCGAGTTTGGAACGCAATCCGAAGACGATAATTTTGATCTTGATACTAGACAAGCATTGCTGCAGACACAAAACCAAAAAGTATTTGGATTCTTGTAAATTTCTGAAACATTAATTGTCACCGACAGGACTTAGATATCAAACAATAATAATTATAAGATTACATTTTGAAACGAAAAGGAATCAATGAAATGCATTTTTCATGCCACCCCTGTGTTCTTTGAGTTCAGTTCGTATATAAGAACAGTGACACAAGCCGGGGGCGTGTTTCTCAACACTTTTATATCGAAGGGACAATATAAAATGTAAATATCTGCCTCGAATTCCTTATTGTCATATTGCGCTGACTTTTTTATAGCCTTTCCAACTTTAAAAATGTAATTTGTATTTAAATATCCCTTGGAATGCCATAATTGCATTATAATTGAGGGAAGCTTGCAGAATAAATTATTTTTTAAATTCGGTTATTACCAACTCTCGCATTAACTCTTGAAGAGAGATAAATTTTATAGAAGTGATTCTAAATTCTGAGAACTAGATATACTTGAAATTTCTATTTAAAACGAGGAACGAACTTATACCTGAATATGTCATCTATATTTGTCGGATTTTGGTGACAAATCAATTTTATGAATCCTTTTAATATTTTACGGTATATTAAATTTAAGGCCGAGACCGAATATGTGAAGCGTAAATATTTTATAATAGCGGAAATATGCACTTTAGGTTAATTTAGTATAAATTTAAGTATTGAGTGCATACAAAATCTAACGTAACACATGGGCTGAAAAGTCCCAGGCCTAACAAAGAAAACACGTTTTTTTTTTGTTCAAAATTAGCTTTATTCATCAACGTAATTTCCATCAAGAACAACGCAATCATTCCAGCGCCGCTCTAACATTTCAATACCACTTTCGTAGAACGATTTATCTTTTGCCTCAAAATAGGACTCAGTTTCAGCGATAACCTCTTCATTCGAGCGAAATTTCTTACCGGCAAGCATTTTTTTTAGGTCTGCGAACAGCCAGTAGTCGCTGGGAGCCAAATCTGGCGAATACGGTGGA